>VXCM01003563.1:0-35587 GCA_014773175.1 Lucifuga dentata
CATCAGTCACTCAGCCAGCCAACAACCTCAGCATTAAGAGGAAGGGATAAAGAGCCCTCTGTGGCCTGTCTCATTCAGCTTTGTATAATTCTGTTAACAAGGTATGTGTGTGTATAAGTGCAAGTGCACATCTCCATGCATGTGGGTGCATTTGCAGTCCAACAAGCCTAGAATATACTGGAACACAAGCCACGGGCTATCAATGGAACAAAGACCCTGGGAGTGAATTCAGTGGTTCCATGCTGAGATACAAAAGGTGCCTACGGGGGGAGAACACGATGAAACAATCAAAAAGGAGGGTGGGATTAATCTGTGTACAGCCATCAGAGAGCAGCTTATTCCCAGCAGGGTGTGCTCTATATCGTCATTAAGAATAGCCAGAAAAGCTGTGTGTGTGTGTGTGTGTGTGTGTGTGTGTGTGTGTGTGTGCATGTGTGTGTGTGTTAGCTTGGAACTGAGTCACAGGCCCAGCTGATTCGGCATGTTAGCTAAACAGTGAGTGCTGTGAGGGAGCAGCCTAAACAAAGAGCTCTAATAAAGATATTAAGTGTTTCATTTCTTCAGAAAATTAAAAACTGTCCAGTGATCACTGCCAATGGACTGGTCCACATATCAAATGAACAGAAGCTTGAAGCACTAGCGAGAATCTGTGCAAGAGGTGCAATTACAAAATGAGCACAAATGACACCCAGGGAAGGTGCTGGCTAAATGATAACCATCAAACATAACCCTGACATGTGCTGCAATGGTACAATTTAACACACAGAGAGAAAAAAAAAAAAAAAAANAAAAAAAAAAAAAAAACAGTGATTCTTATCACATGGGGGTTGACTGACAGCTCTGATTATTCATAAGCCCGTATTTGCATACCCGAGAGTAAAATGGTGTCAATTAGGGAGCAGTGAGGGATAGAAGCCATCAGAGAAAGAAGAAGAGGAAGAGGAAGTGGACCATATTCTCCCCGGAGTGTGGCATGCAAATTTCTGGAAGCTGGAAAAACAGTAGCATCGTTTGCCAGTGGCTCATTACTATACATAACCTCTTACATAAGCCTGTGCAAATTCACAGAACAATCTCTTCAGAGGAAACGAGGAATCCGATTACAGACCTATCCACTTAGCCAGTGCCTCGTCTCCACCCTCCCCACAATTATAAGCAATCCCAGCAAAACATTGGACTGATTGTAATTCTACACCATCAGCTCACTAATAACCTACACTAATTCACACAGGGCAACATATCATTACACTCAGATGAGAATATGGTGAGGAGGAGGAGGAGGGAAGGAAGGGATACAAGAAGAAGTGCCCGCTAGAGATGTTTTGTATAAAGTCCCACTGGGATGAAAGTCCACAGAGACAGCCAGCGAGAAAATCCCATTCAAGAGGCTTCTCCAGTGGGAAAGGCAGAGTGGAGCACTAGGACACTCTTGCTCAGGGGTTTGATGAGATGATCAGAGAGAAAATCCAGTGAAATCCAGTAGCAGAAAGAGTTGTGAGACATCAAGCTCAACCAATACAGCATTGCGGTGTGGAAATGTGGGCTTGCCTATACGTGTGAGGCTGAGAATCAATAATATATTACTACACAGGTGACATGATATCTTGCAAGCTGAATTATTGGAAAGCAAAATCTCAGAGATCGAATGTCTGCAGGACAGGAGGAAACACTCTGTCAGTGGTGCAACAAAAGTCATCGTGATACAGGTGCCAGATTATTTATGTAAATCACTTGCAAGAGACTGTATCACAATACAGCACAGTGATACTGATTGTTTTGTCCCCCTTTCTGATGGGTACCCAATCTGTCTTCACAAGCCGGCTTCAACCAGGGTTCAACGCAGATCTTGCACAACTGAATCTCCTGCCAGCGGATTAGTTATTGATGGATTTATTCATTTGGCTGTGTTTTTTTTTTTTTGNTTTTTTTTTTTTTTTTTTCCCATTTTTAAGCATTCCACGTTTCAAGCACGAGGCCAATACCTTCTGATAGTGCAACTACTCTCAAGAAATTCAGCTGAACAATACTGAGAGCAATTTTGATCATGTTTTCCATTTGTCAATAATTTCACATTCATTGTTTTCAATTGCCAGTCAGGCAGGCCCTGGCAGAGTTCTGCAGCAGATCAAGCTAGTCCTCAAGTCATTTATCAATACACACAGTGAAATGTGGCAAGTTTGGATGACCAAAACAGAAGTCCAATACATTTGTTAAATCATATCTTGACCGATCTATCATTTGGTGCTGTATTGGTTATCAGGCTTTGCCATCATCTACTAAACCTCCTGACAGGTGACACCATTTTGTATCCCTGCTCTGCCCTACTTTTTCAGAAATGATAAGGTTGAATGTGTGAGCAGAGGCGAGTCTATGGGGTCGTCATGTGGACACTTTCTTAATAACTTGTGTGTCACTAAGTTGGCCCACACACCAAGAAGTCTCAGCAGTCTGTTCCAGCTTTCCAGTCCATTTATCATTAGACCCAATAGGTACTGGATACAAGTTTTGGCACCATTTTCTCATTGTGTCTCATTGAGACTTGGCTCCTAAATCTGGCATTTAGCTGGCTACATTTTTTTTTGTGAATATCTAAAATATTGGCCAACCAATTCAAGTAATGAAACTGAAGCTTTTAAGTTGGTCCTGTTTTGCTTCTCCAGTCTGTAAGAGTGTTCATGGAAGCAAATTTCACCAGTTCTATATGAGAAGCTGAGAGAGCTGAATAATTCAATCATGTATAAGAGAAAGAACTGGTATAGCAGTAATAACAATAACTGAGTAATAACAATTTGTAGCAATACTGAGTGAGGGAATATGAATTTAATAGTGTAGTTAACTTGGTTAAGAGGAGCTGAATGAGCACACAGTGCGATGGGGATGCTCTTTACCAGGCAGTGGGACTGAATAGAGGATGATTATTGCACTCCAGCTGTAGGTCTACTAGGTAAGATGGAAGAGTCAACGGAGAGGAGTTTTATGCACGCGTACACACACGTACACACACACACACACACACACACACAGAGCATATACTGTTGTACCTAATGGATATTGCTGTCGGATATGGATATGGCTGTCCGTGAATGGCTCACACTGATTCGCTAAAGGCAGATAATGTGTTAAAGAGATGTATTTCACTTCTTACATGCATAAGACTATACTATGACTACATAATACATCTGACCAAACAATTCAAATGTAGGCTCAGTTTTTAACATTTTAAAAACTGAGCCTCATCATATGAGGTGCAACTGAGCCGCAACTGAGCCTCATCATATGAGGCTCAGTTTTTAACATTTTCTATTTATAGCAATACACCAGTGTTTATTTTTTGAATGGTATTGATGTCTAAAAATTCCCCACACTCATGGCAACTTAAGATAACAGACAATGTAGGTTCAATTCTGTTGCCCACTTGACAGTGTATTAAATCTTCTCCAAGAAAAAAGTCACAAAATTATTGGTCAGCCAATTATCAACAGTAAACCAACACTCATATAGATTTTTAAAGCGTCCATCAGTTAAACCAAGTGGGATGCTCATGTCCCAGTGCATCCTTCATTTCCTTGTGTAATTATTTCAAAGATAGCATGAAAATTAAAGATAAACCAAGCTTATCAGGTGAAAAGAAAGTTTTGAAACTGCCACGCTATGATGCTCTGACGCCTTAAAGGACATGACTGGAGTACGAAACAAATGTGCCCTTATGTGACATCGGCTCGGTGTAACAGTTTGTGTGGTGGGACAAATGTGAGCAGAATGAGATGCTGCAGCAGGCTTGCTGTGTGGATCCTGATGAGCCACGCCGGTGCTGAGGCAGAGCCTGCTGCAGAGCTGACAGCTATTCCGTAGGGATCTGCCAAGTGCTGTTTGGATTAGGGAACAAATGATGGCCTGGGGAGGGCAACAGAATGCAGCCCTTCCACTGCATCTCCACTGACAGTGGATGATAACTAAACGTTCTGTGGGATTACCCCCACCGCCACCACCACTAAAAAATACAGAAAATTATACACACTAAGTATGATAAACACTACTAGACTAAGGCTGGGCGATAAATCAATTTAATCAATTAATTCAATTTTACGTTTTGGCAAGATGTGTAAAATGGCTGAATCGCCAAATTGAGATTTTTTTGTTTTTAAACTAGTATCTAACTATTTTTAACAGGAAATGCAGCAGCGGGTCACTCCTCGTCAAACAAGCCCATCCATCACATCCCTTGATACCACGCCCACAAAGCTTTCAGCAGGTCAGACATGCTGTCAAGATGACAACAAACACTTTGACTGAAGATGAGCTTGTTTCTAAAGGAAATGTCACATCAGTCATTTGGAAGTGATTCGGTTTTGTGCTTCACGACGTCAAGCAACGTTGTATGTAAAGTTTGTAGGCACTGTAGTTACTAAAAAGTAGCAGCACTACAAATGTATTTCAGCACCTGTGACAGAAACACACAGCTGAGTGGCAGTAATGTGTGACCTGAGAGATGCAGACACTGCAGTCACAAAACCCCAGCAAAAAAGCAAATGACATGAGCTGCATCATTTTCCAGGTCATTGCATATGATAAGAGGGTCTCCAGTACGGTGGGAATATCGTAATGGGTAGGAATATAACATGCCGCTGAGCCTCAAGCCAGAGGCAGCAGACAGGCTTGTGTTCCTCACAAGGAACCTGTAAATTGCTATAAAAACCTTTTATTTTGCAAGCTGTTTTTTTAAGAAAGCCCTACAATTTTATTTAAAAGTATCAGTTTGTTTTTATTATTTTAATAAATAAAATACTTACTTGAATTATATATTGTTTTTTTTAGTTAGCTAGTTTAGAGAAAAACAAAACAAAATTGAGACTAAAATTGAGAATTGTCCATAAGTGTGAAAAAAAGCAAGATTTTATTTTTAGGCCATATCACTCAGTCCTATACTAGACAATAAGCCAGAAAAAAACCTATTCAAATACATCTTACCTTCTTGAAGTTTGTAACATTTAGTTTTTGTTGACACCTCCTTTTCCATGAGGGGGAGTCAAAATGCTAGAAACTTATCCTACTATAAGGTAGACTAGTACATCAGTCATTACTATCACATGCATGTAAAAAAATTGGATTCTAATCCAATTCAGGCAATGATTTTTTTTTTTTTTTTTTTTTTTTAAACATAGTATAGTGACCGTAATTGGACTGAGATCTGTATATTCGACACTGGTGTACTGAGTAAGAGATCTAAATTTTTCAGAGGAAAGTCAATTTCCATGTTAACTTTACATGGGCTTACAATCGCTGCATACGCATTTCCTCACCTGGAATTCTATTCATTTGATCCCTGTATACAGCTTTCTCCACATTTTCCACTTAATCACAGTACAGACAAAAAACAGAGTATCGTCTGCATGTAAAAGTGCTGCTGATTAATGACTATGCTCTGAAAATATTCTATATACAGTATTTCAAACTCTCTGACACTGTCAATAATGACTGAACATTACAAGCTTCAAAAAGTAGGATTTCTTGCAGAGTGCTGTATTAAATTGTATTACGTTGTACGAGTGTTCCTATTTTTCGGCGCGCCAACAGTTCTGTGGGTAATCAGGTAGGCTGGCAGGCTGTGATTCAGAAATCACGACAATCTGTTAAAGGAGGACTAGGAGGACTTTCAATAAGGACTAGAAAATTACAATTTCCATTTTCCATAATTATTTTGCACTCTTGAGAAACCGAACATCACTTTAAGCATCATAAAGGAAATGAAAGCTCTCAAGTGTATTACTAAAATATTGCAATACGATTTTTATATCTGACACCTGAATGACTGAGCAGCAATGTCAAAGATGACGAACAACCACACCGCATGCTTAAGCTTAAAGAAGAAAGCAAATGAGTGTTTTACTGACATACAAGGCAGGGAAAACATGATGATTAATTCCAAGTCCCTGTTTAATAGGGCTTAATAAGTGGTTTATGCGTTCACACAGAAGCCTGATGGTTCTAATTTAGAAGGAAACGCAGACAGTGAACCTGGGATTGTGAAATACACCAAAAAGATCCCCCTCTTTCCTTTTAAACCAATTATGTATAACAGCCTTTTAGGTTTATCTGCTGTGGGGAAAGCAGAGATAGAGCTATTGCAATTAACCTCAAATTAATAAGACAGCAGCTGAGCTGGGAAAGAAGGAAAGCCCAGATATTTCTCAGTAGGAGGAACTGATTTTTAACACCCTTATCAGAACAGAAGCAGGAAACGCCACTTGACATCTCATGGTGTCACAATAAAACGGGGCCTTTTCCAGTATTCACAAGGAAATACTGGTGCATTTAATGACAACAGGAAGACTGATAATACATTACTGAAATAAGATAGGGCTCACACATAAACAGGACACTGAAAAAAAAATGTAATAGTGTACAGGAGTTGAAATGGGTGGGACCAGGACATGAACAGAGAAATAAGAAGGCGAACGGAGCAGAAGGTGGAGAAACAGCTACGTGCCAGATCCAGATGCCAAGAGCGGTAATGCCTAAGGTAAGGCCGGGTTCCACGCAGGCCTCAGGGTGCAGTCTAACACGGGCTGATAACTCACGCTGCACAGCCTCTGCAGAGCTGAGTTACTTCTTTAATTGAAAATCATCTTCCCAGTACATCAGGGACAGTGAGCAAAAGCCAGATCTTTACAGAGCGCTCAGCAAAGCTTTACCCTGAGAGTTTCACACTGGAATTTGCCGTTGCTTGTGGTGGAGTCTAGATCTGCAAAGCAAAGCTCCCTGCAGTTTGTACACACATCTCATCTGCATTACAATGTGGATTCGGTGCTTCTGAAAATCTATCTCTAAATTGCTTAACAGCCAGTAAATTTGAATAAATTATTTTGTAAATAATATTTTCAGATTAGTGCTAAAAATATTAATCAATTAGTTGACTGAACATAAAATTTATAATAATTTTAATAAACACTGTACTGTGCTTCTATGGGAATTTGCTGCTTTTTTTCTGCTTGACAACAGCACAAATTGAATGTCATGTACAGACATTAAATTTGATGGACATTTGTCTGCATTTTTTCAACATTTTATGCATTATACATAATCAAAAACATATAATCTAAATTAAAAAATAACCATTAGCTGCAGCTCTAATCCAGAATTACACTACAGACAAATAGAGGGGGTCCAAAAAGGTTGAAAACCCCTGCAGGAATGCAATGGACGTGTGCAACAGGCCAACAACAGGACCTGGTCTGTGTGCTGTTATCATTAATCATAAGTTTTAAGATGGGCATGAAAGCATTGAACAATGATTCCAGCAAAGCAGGGGTCACACTGAGTGATGACACAGCAGCACAACATCAATACTGTGAAGTGTCCTACAGCGAGGGAGAAGATCACGTCTGTATAATGTCAGGAAAGCACGCCTCTAATCACCCGCTGCTTCTTCTGCCAACATCTGTCAAAACAGTCTTAACTACAAGAGCCAGGCTTTCCTACACTCAGAGGAACAACAAAAACATAAAATCTGACTGATGAATGAGCACATATAACAGAGAATGGTTGACACTAAAGCTCTGCTAAAATGCACAAAGCCTCGAGTACTGACTGTACTTCAGATCATGCACGTTATGTTTTTTGTTATTTTTATAATGTAATATAGTAGGGAGAGTGTCTGTAGAAAATAGGGATGAGCGAGTACACCATTATCTGTATCTGTATCTGTTCAACCAACTAAATTATCTGTATCCGTATCCGTATTCGGAATGGGCAGGTCTTTAAGCCTGGCATGGATATGAGTTGATCAGAAGTTGCTATATTTATTGTTCATTAGAAAATTATTTACAGAACAGCCTCAGAATTGAACTTCAGATCAATGTTGTTGATCACAAAAGATTTTGCAGAACAAGTTTTTTTTTTTTTTTTTTTTTTTATAAATCTGAATGAATAAGCTTCAGTGAATCAATGAACACAACACATGCAGTATGAAAAAGTATTAAGTAAAATGCATGAACTAGAGTTTTCATACTCACCATAACTTTCTTTTTTATTGATAATTTTTTTAACTTTTTAAACAGTGTGTTTATGTGTGTGATCACTGGGCTTTTTTTTTTTACTACCTAACATTTTTTTTTGGGGGGAGGGTATTTTTTTACTTCTACAAAGTAAATTACAATGTTATGTGGTGTGTGCGTGTATGTGTGCGTGAGAGAGAGAGAGAGAGAGAGAGAGAGATTGTTCTAGTAATAACCCAGATTCATAAACCATAGTGTATGATTTATCGCATCACTATGTGCAAATATCATGGCCTGTTGGCGACATATTTTAGCGTTTGCCTTGAAAGAGGCGTTACTGTGATATTTCCTTATTTACATATCGCGGTAGCTATTTATTAAACAAACTGACACGCAAACACCTGCTTCATTCCGGTGGTAAATTTCAGAAAAATTAAATCTGGGCGACGTTTAAACTGTATTTGCCTCACGTTAGTGATCAATAACTTTGATAAACTCACTCAGCTGATCAGTCAGTTTTTAAATGGTGAGTTTTCATCCGATCTCTCATACACGTTCTTGTGCGCTCTGTTCACCTGCAGATGCCACAGCACCTGCTGTGCTGTGCGTGTCTGAGTTCCTCACACACATACACACCCCCCTCCCGCATTACGATCACACACTACTGAGGCGTGTCTGTGTGTGGCTGACCTATCACGGAACGATGTGGACACAGCTACCCAATGAGAATTTTCCTTCATCACGAGTTCAGATATTGACACATTTTACTCGGATGATACTCGTGCTCGTAATAAGTGCAGTATCCGTACCAGATACTCGTTTTCTGAGTACTCGGCTCATCCCTAGTAGAAAAGTTGCAAAACTTGAAGTTCAAGCCAACAGTAATGACAAGCCTCAGGTTTCCCTCAACATGTATCACACCTGGTTAGACATACCCCCAAAAAAAAGTATAAGGCTAGTGAGTGAGAGTTTGGACAACAGCCTGTTTTCACTCAGTGTGCACAGCAAGGGAAAGAACAGGGAGCACTTTTTTTTTGGGNGGGTTGCACATTTTCAAAATGTACCCTTAAATGAAAATAAAGACATGGAAATCTATATATGTCCATAAACTACTGAAATAGATGGAGGTAATTAATCATCTGAAGCATTTTACAACTCAGGATGACTGGCTCATAGAAACAAACATACAACAATTTTTTAGCCTAAACATCCTAAACTGTTGAAATGACCTGCCACTCTGCTCTCTCTTGGTGGAATAATTTATATAGTATATATACAATTAGACTTCTAAAGACCACTTTGAAAAAATGTATGTAAATATTGTTCCAGCCATTGACAACCACTGTGTGAGTAACCTTTTGAAATTCACATTTATTAAAAACAAGTGGACCTTGGGTTTATTACTTCATATTTAAGGTGGCTATTGTGTGACACCTTGAAGTAATTGCTACTAGATACTGATTCTGATGGCTTGATGGCTTAAAGATCTTGATTTTGTTTTTTAAGTTATTACCTGACCTATTGTACACTCACACCACTTTTAAAGAAAACTGACAAAAATACTATGCTGCGATTGAAATAACAATTTCCCAATTTTGAAGTTCCTGTGTAAACTGCAGCTGCACAGGCCAGATATGTGTTCTCTCAAAATAATTCTGTCAGCAGCAAATGCAAATCCTGTACATCAAATGATGCATTAGGGTATTTTCTTCAGCTGTATTTTAGATCCTTGTTTGTGTGTTTACTTTCATGTCTCATAGGCTGTGTGACTGCTCGAACACAGGGCCCACGGTTTCAAAATGACTGTTTGATGAGTCATTTCAATAATAGTGGAGGTATTTTTATCTAATGGTTTGATGTGTGAAATGTGTGAATGCAATTTCCTCTAAACCAATGTTCACAGTGAAACAAATTTTCAGTCATGTAGCACAAACCAAAGCAAACTTTAGTAATCACAAAGTTTATGTTGTAATCTACATAAATGTGTAAAAAGAAATAAATATTATTGAAATAAACACTCCGCCTGAATTAGTGTTGTCCACACGTCTTTGATGTTTTAACTGTCTAACTATACAAATGCTGTTGCAGAGAGATCAATTTAGCCGTGCTAAATGTTTGCTGCTGGTTCAAACACAGGAACAGGTTTAATTTTTAATCTTTAGTATTAAAAAAATGAAAAATGTAATTGCCAGATGAAAATGAGAAGAACTTCACTTGATTTACCCACTGTTCACTATACAATCTCCCTGATCTTTTTTGAGGTGTCAGCTACAGTCATTAGATGACTTCATCATGAAATCTACTGCTGCTCCTAGAGCCCACCAGCATCTTTTCACACCCACACCCACAAACAAACACGCACATATGAACATAAAAAAGGCCATTTCATCAAATGCCAGACATCCCAAATCATCTCTGCCCCAGTTTTGCTCAAGCAAAATAAATATATCAAAACCGCTGCGTTGGAGAATCTGCTCAAGCCAAGTTTATGCGACTGTAATAACAGCTTGCGTGTGGATGCTTTTGGCAGGAGGCAGTAAGTAATGCATATGCCCAGAGTAATCCAGTTTGGAGCTCGATTCTGTCTGGTGTGGAAAATGGATTTTCCCATGGGTTTGCTGCTCTTAGCCCATGTTTGACCCACAGAAACAGGTCTTCCAGTGTCGGCTCACTCACTGGCAGCCTGGCACAGCGTCAGCTCAGCTGTTGGCTCCTCATTTCTAATAAAATAAAGCCACAGCCAGAGTAATCAGTTAAGAATACACAACTTAAAGGAGCATACCGGCAATTTTGCATGTTTGAGCCCAATCAATTACACATTAAATTACTACCAACCATTTCCCAAAACATACTACTGGAGCGATACATTGTTTGTTTTTCCTACCTTCCTTATTGCCATTGGTTTGAGTTCATTCTAGTCCGCTATTATTATTAAAATCACCTTGTAGAGACTTGAAAAGTGCTTGAAATAAATAATCCATCACAGCGAACACGACACTTATTATATTTTTTTACTTAAGTTACTTAATTTAATCAATCTAACATGGAACCACACAGCAGAAAATGTATGTCTCTGCCAGGGAATATACAAGAGAAGATGGCTTTTAACGAGAAATTAAAAATGACCATGTCTTCTACATTTGGACATATGTGTTAGCAGGCAAAATTGAATTTTAAAATTGGTGTTTCATGTGAACATTTGATTTTGAGCGATTAGGGGATGTGGAAAAATCATAGGAAAATATGGTTTTATGTTTTGGAAAATGGTTGTCAGTAACATAATGTGTATGCAGGTAGTATTTATTGGGCTTAAACATGCAAAATCAGTAGTGTGGTCCTTTAAACTGAACAAGGATTCTTCACCGTCAGTTCTTTCCTCTAGTCATTATGTCTAGGAACATATAATAATAACTTTAAGCTAACATGATTGCAGCGCTGCCTAGTCTGTTGAAGTTCTTGTCAAAAAAATGTTTGTTGATGCTCATGGCATCGAGTCTTTAAAGTACAACTTGTAAACTCATAGAAATAAATATGAATGTGCATCCATCAATTATAGTCCACAGGGGAGAGTGACACCATGTTGGATGGATGTCTGACTTGTGGAACAGTGCAGCACTTTCAATTTCTAGTCATGTGGTTTTTCTTGGTGAACAACTTTAATCACATCTCTTGGCAATTACGTTTGACTGATGAAGACTCCCCAAACTCCTCAAGCAGCATTCTGTGAGGACGCCGCACTCAAAACTCCACTGGCACTGTGCCAGTTTAGGCTGGATGGGTGTGGTTCCACTTCATTTAAGCCTGGCACACAAAATGGCACATGCCCCTTGTGTCGACCTGAATCTAAAATTTGATCGTCAAGAAAAAAATGCCTTATGTAGCCACAGCATGGTAGAGAGCAGAGCCTGGTAAACACCCATTTTTCACATGGCCCGTCATAGCTGAATCCAATAGGAAAAGGTACTGTACTGTTTCTGCCAACACTTGGAAGTCGTTCAAAGATGAAATTAAAGTTTGGTTTGTGACAGCTGTTAGATTGAAGACACCCTAACAGATAGTTAGGGTGTGTGAGGTTGTATGCAGTCTGTTTATAATGTTGCCCTACCTGATATTAACTTCCTTCTAGTTCACCATATTCCTCAACAAAAACGGTAAACACAACTTAATGCTGGATTCACATGTTGATGGTGTGCGGCAGAAGGAAAACAGGATGTTCTATTCTTTTCAGTGAGAGGACGACAGAAAACTCTGCCACCGCTGGACCGTGCCATCAAAAGAAAATATTTTCCAACATTTCCACTGATGAACCAGATGCTGATTTAATCTTGGGTCAAAGATGGATAGCAAGAGACTTGTGCAGATGTACCTACTATGACAAATTATTATGATGAATTAGTATTATGAATTATGACAAAATAAATGAAGCAGGTGATTAAACTGAGTTGTCATCATCCTCAGTTCTTTAATTAGCCACTGGGATTCTTGTCGGTTTTTTAAATGAGAGTATAAAACGACCAGAGGCAGAGCTTTTATACAGTACAGTATATACACGTGTATACACACACACACACACACACACACATTTTCTGGCAGCATTTCCATCTACCATCGAGGACGGAGATGTGCTGCTGTCTGCCGCTGTAGTTGACAGCTGATGGGCTGTTTTTCTAACGTCAGCATGTGAATCCAGCATGTTTTATAAGCAGGTGAATGCAAACACTCCATTTAAGTGGGTTTCCCAAATGTAGCAAAGCCACTCAAAATGTTTTTAGATTTCTATGTCAAAATAATAGAGACGATTTTAATTTCTTTTTTTATTTCAATACTTGCACTGGTAATTTAGTCACAAAAGGCCCAACTGTGCAGTTATTATCTCATTTGAAATGATGTATTTTGATGTAGAAATAAGCTGAGGTGAACCAACATAATCACTTACAGACTGACGATGGTGTTAATCCCCCCATGTAACTCCTGCATGTTAAGTGCCTGCTGAACACAATATGATGGTTGAGTGCTTCTCGTATATTTTATTCAGCTGAATCTAAATTATATAATAACATGTGTCGACGTCAATGACCTTTGCTTCACAATGACATGTTACACACCATTAGCCATCTGTCAAACCAGTGAAAGAAGCACTGCAGGCCTCTTTCACACAATGCCCAAACTGCTCAGCACGGCCACAATCAATAGTCAGAGGACTGGAAGCCCGCATGAGTAGCCAAGCAAAAGGAGCGACAACCTATCAGTCAGTCACTCACACACACAGCAGCATCATACGTGATCAAACCAGGTCTGTGTGTGTGTGTGTGTGTGTGTGTGTGTGTGTGTGTGTGTGTCCTTTCTTCGTCATGTCTTGCTGCCTCTGACATACAGCCAAGGAGAAATGTCACAGACCATTTTACTCGGGCTGTCACAGAGTACCACGCTTGCTCATGCCTACATGTGTCAACATCCACCACAAAGATGCTCTGTCAAGTCATACTGAGTCACTGTCTGCCACTGTCTCCCCTGCAACCAATCACATTTAACGTTACTGGGCAGTTTATCTGAAGAAAGTGAAATCAGCTGTTTCTCGCTGCAACAAATGAAAAACGTGTCGCTGAAGGTGCTGAAGATTTCGGCAACATATGACCTGTGATGAAGAGAAAATCATTACAACACAAAGACTTATTGATGAATAAAATCAAAGCATACATTAATCTCTCCAGAAATTCTAAACCAAACAGCTGCGAATTAAACGTGCACTGGGTGATTTCACAGACACTCATTCATTCCTTAATCACAATATTTAACTTGTTCCTTGTGACTGAAACAGCTCCTTGTTTTAACTTGCAATGGTTGACCAGCATTTCCAACTTTTATGGAAGCCATAATTACAAATACAGGTTAAACTGCACTGTAATTAGTTGTAGGCAGATTTTCATTTGATATAAAAATTCACCGACACGTAAATCCATGGCTAAATTCTTCACAACCTTCTTTCAACCTTCTGCATGACAGCAACATTTTAAAAAAGATGTAGAGGAGTTCCAGTGTTTTCTCAGTGGTGAGCCAAAGAGGAATAGTGGAACCACTTAGCTATGCGCTGATTAAATAGGCCTGCTGTCATTTGTCTTAGCCACCATCTCACAGCAAGCCACTGGGAGCTGTACTGTTAGAAATTGCCTTACCAAGCAGTGTAGCCCCATAGTTAATATGTACTTCCCTTTCGGGATGAATAACAGAAAAGGCATACTGACCTCTAAAGAGAAAAGGGGATGAGGGCCAACGTGACTCACATGAAGTGTCTTACAAATACCAAGACAATTAGGAGTAAATGAGAGAGCATTTGAGTGGAGCGGAGTGGGAGCGAGCACAGAACGGAGCAGGCGGAATTTTATAGGAGCGCAACATAAGTTTTCCCAACAACTGAAGTGCGCTCCACTGTGGAATATCAATACCACTCTGGTTCTGTTCAAGTCCCAGAAGGTAACAATATAGTTACTTACTTTTAGTTACTTCTGTATGTGACCAGCCATCTCAATTTAGCCATCGATACTGCCAAAAACATGGGTTCAATAGTCACCATTACAGTACATGCCAGACGAAAAATACAGTGTTTCACACAGGCTGAAAATTCACTTGTGTCGGTGGGCAGGCACGGCATGCCCCCCTCTCCCAACACGATGCTATTCTATTCTCTCAAACAGAAATATACATATACAAAAATAGAAATATATATGTCGCGGTTCATCTTCTTGCTGTGTGTGATTGTGTCAGTGTGTGAGACAGCAGTGTCATAGTTGTATTTTTTTTTTAAGAATGGGTTGTCCTGCGAAACCCGGGCGGGTCTTCATCTATCTGGGCAGGCCCTGGTAAATGAAGACCTGTATGGGAAACACTGCACAAAGATGACAGTAATGAGTAGCAGAGTGAGGTGATCTAAAATATCACCTATCACCTATCACCGGGGGCGGATCCTTGCTGTGAGGCGACAGTGGTTAGCACTGTCGCCTCACAGCAAGAAGGTCCTGGGTTTGATTCCCGGGTGGGGCAGGGCCTTTCTGTGTGGAGTTTGCATGTTCTTTCCATGCCTGCATGGGTTTTCTCCGGTTTCTCCTCACCATCAAAAACATGTATGTTAGGCTTAATACTCCTGTCAGTACCCTTAACCAAGACACTGGCTAGGGCTGGGCGATATGGCCTAAAAATAAAATCTCAACTTTTTTTTCACACTTATGGACGATTCTCAATTTTAATCTAAATTTTTCTTGTTTTTCTCCAAACTAAGATCAAACCATGATTCAAATAAGTATTTTTTTTATTAAAATAATAAAAACAAATAATGATACTTTGACATATGTAGGGCTTTCTAAAAAAAAAAAAAAAAACNAAAAAAAAAAAAAAAAACCTTGCAAAACACAAAGGATTTTACAGCAATTTACAAGTTCCTTGTGAGGAAGCCTGTCTGCTGCCTCTGGTTTCAGCCATGGTTTCATCATGCCAAAACATAATATCGAATTAATCGATTAAATCGATTTATTGCCCAGCCCTAGCGCTGGCTTAGGACTGGAGTTGGTCCCCGGGCGCCGTACAATGGCTGCCCACTGCTCCCTAGGGATGGGTTAAATGCAGAGACTGAATTTCATTTGCACTTGTGCATAAGACAATAAAAAGAATTTACCATTTACCAAATACTATTTATCAAGCAACCAAGTGTGTGAGCTACGTAAACATGCTAAAAGCCGATTATTGCAATGATTGTGTATTATCCACAGTTAAAATGTGTTGCTATGCTTGCTATGTGTCATTATTAGGTGACTGAGAGCTCAGCCTATACCTTCACATTAAATAGGTTCAGGCCAAAACTTCAGACACAAACTGGGAAAACACAATAAAGCCTATATGAATGATTTTTTTTTCCTCCTAAGCAGAGAGTAGAGCAATTTTCAGGGAAAAGAATTTTTAAATAGCTTATACAATCAAAAAATAATAATTATCAAATGTATACAATTTTAGTTGTATCTCCTAAACAGAGCTGTGTAACAAAAAAATGGGACATTTTATTTATGAGTACCACATTACCAGTGTTGCATTAAATTGGGGGAAACACTCATGCAGGCAGAGGTCCCAGGTGGAGGAGAATTCAGAATCCTGCACAGACAGAAACAAATAATCCAACACCATGAAGCAGAAACTCATAAAACTGGAACGGTATTGGCTTAGAGTTCAGGCTCCATGCAATCACTCAAAAGTCGCACTCTTCTCACAGTTGGTGCTTAATAAAAACACTTAGCTTCCTGTTATCAAAATATAACCACATGCATGCTGGTCAACACACCAAAGGAAGGATGTGCAAGTCTTAAAATAAAAAAAATAAAAAAATAAAAACATCATTGGTGTCTCTGCATCCTTTTATTTCATCACTTCGCTCTGCTGCAAGGGGCAATTTCTGTTGGGAGAGTTTTAGTAATGAGCAAAGGTGCCAGACTGATCACAAACACCACCTGGCTGTTACACAGAACAAAGAAAGATGAAACTGTTCGTTACTTTCCCGACAGGAAAAAAAGCAACTCTCTTCTATTCATCTCCTGTTTCTCAGCTTCTCCTGCCTTCTGCTGGCTCCTTATTAATCAGCTGCTTTATTTCACTCTCGTAAAAGCCCCTCTGTCTCTGTTACTGTCAGCTCAGCTTTTTTCTTGGACAAAGTTTAAGCGTAGGCAGAATCAGGTGGCTCATTCTAAAACTTAATAATCTTAAACGTTGTTATGTCAGAATTAATAGCAGCAGAACTTGGCTCTTTCACGGAGGGCATGCAACAGTGACAAAAGCCTTGTTTTTCCATTTTCATCTTTATTTTGTCTTAAACAGGCATATGACAGGCATTTTAAAAATAAAATGCAATAAAAAAAATACTCCGGAAGAGTCAAACTGATAAAAAAAAATGAAATGGCTCAGATTTCACTCTCCCTTATTTCACACCAAAGAGCTTTAAGAGACAAATAAAATACTAGGCATGCAATTTAAAACACATGGTAAGAATTGATGCAGTAACTGAGTCTGAGTTTTAATTGCTACCATACTTGTTAGATTACTGCACTTGTGGGTGGGAGATAGTTTTCGTGGGCATAGGCGGGGGCTTCACAAATGACTTGTGGCCTCAGGAAAGTGATGAAGTGGCTGTGTTTCTTTGCTGCTCTCAATCAACGTGTCCCTCACTGCTATAGTCCACTAAAGCTGTGGGCCCACCGTCTGTCTTATTCACAGCAGCCAAATGCCAGTTTAAAAATATGAATCATCACCACACTGATGCTAACATTAAGGGCTGAGTGTGTGTGTGTGTGTGTGTGTGTGTGTCTACTTGTTGATAAGCTGCCAGTTGGTGCTCTGTGAACTGACCCACAGGAAGCCGCATTTCCTTACTGGCCAAATCTGCAGCTGAGAGGCAGTAACAAGAGAATAACACTTGACTAAAATTCTGTGTGTACATTTTCTCAGCTGTATTATGTTTCATTAGTGGTCATAGGTCGTTTGGAGCATTGGTTTCAAGCCCTGGAGTGTTTCCTCCTAATTTTGGTTCATTTGGGCATAAGTGAACACTAGTCACACCAAAGAAACTTGGGTGTTTTCACAGCTACATGGCTTAAGTTCAGTTTAATCCTTGGTACGGTTTGTTTGGGCAGGTCTGAAGATAGCAATCGCACTCAGGTGCAGACGAAAACAATCACAAAGACCATTTTGAGGAGGTGGTCTCGACCCGGTCCCAAACAATCTAGTTCTGAACCAAATACTATGAGTTGCATTGATCTATTGATTGATCTAGAACCATGTGCATGTGGTAAACGTTAACCTACATAGCAAATCAAATGGATTCTGTGAAATTTAACAGATGAAGATTGCCTAACGTCTTCAGATTAACATGTTAGTTTAGCATGTTGTTGTATGTGCTCAATATGTGTTTCATTCTCCTGTCCAGTCACTTGAAGTCACGTTTTCTTTGCATAGCTTTACTTGGTATGCAAACAAAGTGATTACTACAGCTATAAACCCATCCCAATTTTGTCGTCGTTTCATGTTATTTAGCTGTCCCACCATTGTAAACTTCTTCCTGTTTTGATTTTGTCACTCCCGCTTCCAGACATTTCTAACCAATGAGCAGAGCAAGTGTTCTCACATGGCTTACGTTGATCTATTTAGGTTTGCTTGAAATTTTTTCTGCATAAAACCAAACCAAACTAAAGGATAAATGCGATGCATGTAACAATTTAATCCTATTTCAGGGGAAAGCCAGCAAACTACATATCTTAAAATGCCTTAAATTACAAAGGAAGAGCAATAAAGAATGAAAAACACATCTTGTGACAACACATGTCCTCAAGGCAATGTATACTGAAAGTTTCAACAGCAATATACATCAAGTGAATATCCCTGATGCTCGGTGTTCCCTGATTTAGTTTCTGGAGCTGCAGCTCTAAGAAGTCTCTCTCAAGAAATGTTCTGATAAAACAGAACTAATGAGACAACACATTAAATTAGTATCAAAAGGTATTTCTGGCCAATTCATCACACAGCTTGGAGGCAGGGGGGAAAACAGTTCCCCAAGGCCCTGTTAAATCACTTCTACAGGAGTAACTAGGCTTCAAAACTCCCGATCCCTTTGATTTATGCTGGGTCAGTTGGCATTTGACAAGAAAAGAACTGTGTAATGAAATTAGCTCAAGGTCAAGAGATATTTGATTTTTAACTTTGCATGGATCGTTTCACTTGTCTTTTTTTTTTTTTTAATAAGAAAATGGGTCAAAGAAGTCAACAGGCCCTGAGCCAATCCTGAACTTATATTTGAAGTTAGTCCATCATAATCGTATTTGTGTAACTGCCTGATGAATGCTGATACCAACTGTCCATTCACCAGGTCAGTAAAATCCAGGCTGATAAGCAGCATTCTGAACATGCCAGAGTAACTGAATACGATGTCTAGAGCAGGCGGCTGAGCTAATGCCTCAGGGTAACAGTTCTCCTTAGAAACAATGTAAAAGCAAAAAAGATGTGTTGCCTCTGGTGAGACAGGGAGGATTCCAGAAAGATCAGGAACACGAATTTCCAAAATCAAAACAAGCATCACTTATCCAAGCCCCGTGGGAAAGAGTCCTTTTCGACCAACTGAGGTCAGTTTAATTTCTTCTAACTTTCCCATTACACCTTAGAACAGGAACAGGAATGCCATGAATTTACGAGAGCCTGCAGGTTTTCATTCCTTATTACAAAGGCAGCTGAGCGACACTGATAAATTCAAACATCACACATTCACAGTAACGATACAATTCTCAGGTAAAGGAATTCAGTGTTCACTCAGGTATTGTTCTACTCAACTGTAATACAGCATCAAAAATCCTGAAAATACACACGTACACTAAGATTTTTATCTGCCCTGCAATTAGAGGAGAAATGCAGAGTAAGCTGTACACATGAATGAAATTCATAGGATTCACAGAATATATTATAACTTGTTGCTTAGTTGGCTTGTGAAAGGCAGCGCACCAGGTGAGGAAATGCACACGCAGAGTACTTACGCTAACTGTAAACTGACGGAGTTTTGAAATTAGTAAATCAACTCACAATCGCATAATCTAGGTCTGTGACTCTGAATACATTAAGGTCAATTAATGGCAATTTCAATCTGATTATGGCATTTACATGATGTGAAAAAAAATCAATTTACTGGCTAAAGTCTGGTGTCTCACAGATACTGCTGTGAAACATTTCTGACATTATTTAATTTCTAATATTGGTTATTGTGTAGGAACTTGCTACTGTGCAAACAACTATACTACATGCAACCAGACAGTGGATCTGGTTAAATCTGCTGATTTTCTATAGTTTTTCATATTCACAACGTTATAAAAATACTAGCTATATGTACTTTTCCATAAGGATACGTGTTAGTTAATAGTGCTATGAAAAGACTAAAGGGGAGACAGTCTTTTTTTGCTCTGTAATAAAGGACGGGACTATAATCAGATGAGCAAATGTTGAGACAAAAGTTCTGGAGCAGAAATTGGTCCACAGTGGATTCTATCAGCATAAGAGGTTTCACAAAGGTCATCATTAGGTCAACACAGGATGTATTAAATGTGCAACATATATGTATCCCACAGTCCTCTCTATTTACTAATGACCATCATCACCCACTCTAGCCATATATGCTAAAGCCACAATGCGATCACTGGCTATTAATGAATAATCTTGCCGGGTGTGGACCACATTAATAACAACACAGCTCATCAGGAAGCTGCGATCTGAGCTGGGAATCAAAGCTTTGGTGTGAGCTGCCAGGTTCATCAGTAACTCATTACAGCATTCCTAATACAACCACAAGCCACAAGTCCCGCTGATGGGCAAAGTGAAAAGGGACTCAGTATGAAGGCAATGTGGTACATTACAATTTATAATAACAATCAACTGTAGTGAAATCAGATTTGCTGGAATATATGGAGATAGTAGTTCCAAAACTGGGGCCTTCGGTTCTCAAGCGGGTCCTCATAAAAATGAGGATTAGCTCCATTTCACTATTACCTCACTCCTTGAGCACAATATATTTCACACTGCTTACTACTACCATCACATATCTTGTGTCTGCTGCACTAACAGTTGTGAAAATATATTCAAATGTCAAATCTTAATAGCAAAAATATTCACAGAACAGAGTCCACTGGCAAAAATCTAATTAAAGTCTATATATCCTCAAAGCTGAAAAGGTTTACTAATCATAAAAAAAAATACATACAAAATTATGCTTTACTAAGTTCTAGCTGCCAACTGTGATGTTAAGGCATGCCCTAATAACTTTAATAATAATAATAACCTAATAATCCTTTCAGATCTACAGTGGCACACTGAGTTTATACTGTTTATTGTGTTTTAAATCTGCTGATTTTCTATAGTTTTTCATATTCACAACATTATAAAAATACTAGCTATATGTACTTTTCCATAAGGATACATATTAGTGTTGTGGGACTGTCTTCAAAAAATCCCATCTGTGTCAGGACCAGAGGTTATTCATGTTGTAGCCTCAGGTTACTTCAAACTAAGATCGACTGCTCATTCTGTACTGCTAAATATTTTACATGTATACATTATTTCATATTCATTATTTCTCCAGGGTGCTCTTCTGTCAATTACTGTTGTTTACATTATTTTTACAGTATTGTTAAAGTTTATACAAAAAGAACTTCATGGAGGTTATCAAAAAAAAAAAAAAAAAAAAAATCAGATAGCAACTCATCAGCCAATAATTGCTCTGTAATTGCTCTTTAGATAAATATTGAACATAAACAGCTGTTTTATGTTTGGGAAGAATTCAAGAATCCCTAAAATTTAGTTTTACAGAAATGAAACAACTAAATGCTGACGCACAGAACACTGTAAAGTTAAACAATAAAGATAGCAAATAAATATATCAGTAAGTTCTGAAGGGAAAATTCACAAATTAACTGGAATTAAATGTACTGTACTATTAAACAATAACTACACACACAAACAGTAAAGCAAAATGCAGCCTATGTTTATGTACAATAATTTATTTTTGCTTCTTTGTTTAGATATAATTCCAATACCAATATATCTATGATTAGTAAATATCGGCCACTCTTATTGGACAGGCTCTACTAAATATTCACTATTATGGGTTTTTCCAATGCATAGTGTGTTACACACT
The DNA here is from genome assembly GCA_014773175.1 of Lucifuga dentata. NCBI lineage: Eukaryota > Metazoa > Chordata > Actinopteri > Ophidiiformes > Bythitidae > Lucifuga > Lucifuga dentata. The sequence goes on from VXCM01003563.1 coordinate 21,694, forward strand.
ATGTTTATCACTTTATCACTATAAATGTAGTAATATTTGTATCACTACCTATGTACTGTGCATTACCTGGCACCAGTGTAAAGTGTGTGTGTGTGTGTGTGTGTGTGTGTGTGTGTGTGTGTGTGTGTGTGTGTGTAAATAAATAAATATATATATATAGGGTGTTCCAAAAAATGTATACACACTTTGAATGATTATACCTTACTCAAACTTTCTTTTTTCACAGGTGCAACTGATTTGAAGTAATGGCAGAAGCAAGACTAAGCAAAAGATTCTACACTTGTCTTCTTTAACTTGGATTATAAAACCTAGATATATCTTAATAAACATTGCATTTATAATCATTCAGAGTGTGTATACATTTTTTGGGACACCCTGTATATATATAGTGCTCCTGTCTTACTTTAAGTGAATTTCTGCACTTGTTTTTGTATTTTGAGGATCCTACTGAGCTATTTATATGTCTATCCATCTTCCTACTTCACTGTCTGTTTCTATCTATCATCTTTTTCTCTCTGCCTATCTATAATTGAGAGTTGAAGCTAATCGGAAGTACTGTATTGTATACTCTCCTGGTTGCGAAACAAAAAATTAGGAAGTCACAATAACTAACCACAAAACTGTGTCCTGTTACAAATAGAATGCAGTAAACATAAACAGCTTCCAAAGTGGGCAGTTACAGGAATGTGCAGCCTGTGAGAAGTTAGTTTTTCACAGGCCCCATAACACAGGAAACAGTCTAAAACTAGGCGCGCCTTTAACAATTCCCAGTCCACACGCACACGCACACACACACATCCACACACAGCCCTCTTCCTCACAAAGACAGGGATTGCTTGTTTTACATTTCACGCAAAGTAGTTGGTAAACACTCTACATATGACATTTGCATTCATAAAATGTAGGTGGCTGTGGTCAATTAATAAACATTCCGTAAAGAGACACAACAGAAACGACAGAGTCAAATCACAATTCTTCCCAAACTTGTGCAATCTGAAAGCAGAGCTAGGACGAGCTAGCGATAGAGCATGCAAGTTTTCTTACGTACCAACTCCATATTTTTCCTTCTTAGTGGGCACCCAGCGAGACATTCTCGGTATCCAAACCTCCTCTAGTTGATGTTATGTCTGTTAGAAAAGGTCCAGACGTGACCTTTTGTTCTTAAAAAATACTTTTTTTTTTCAGTTTTCTCGCAGCTTTGGAGAGCTACACCGAACAGCCATTTTCCACTAGTGACAGGACTCACCGCTAGGGGGCGGAAGTTAACAACTTCAGTCCCTTTGGAGGCGTGCGGCAAAACTTCCATCTAAACTTTATTAATGACCATGAAAAGTTTTATAAAAGTTATTAAACTGTTACGTTTTCATTTTGGATCGATATTTATTTTTAAATTTAAATTTTAAAAAAGTTATACTTATTCTGTTTTTTTAAATTGACATACAATAGTTAATTATAATGAAAATATTATGTATTTAATTTTTATTTAAAATAAAAAAAGAACTTTCTATCTGAAACCGAAAAAGTGGCTAAAATATTGTGTAAAAATAAGCCATTATGTTAAAAAAAAAAAGGAAGGAAAGTGGGACAGAATGTAGCAAGTGATTCAAACTTGCTAAAGTCATAATAATTTGTAGTTATCTGAAAAAAAATTACTATAAATTTTTTTGATCTGTAAATAAATCAATACATATGCATACATACATACATACATACATACATACACAACCTGTTATACCTGTTATAGTTTGATAAAGAAGTCTAATGTGCTCATTGACCTTTAATAAGTTGCCACACACACACACACACACACACACACACACACACACACACACACACGCACACACATTGTTCCTCTCATTGTCTCAATGATAATGACATTCTCCATTCATTCCTGTCATTCAGTGTTGATCTGGTAAAACTTCTCCCTCAGCGCTTCAGGTGCTCAGCAGCATCAGAGAGATGCTCCACTCTTATCTCCTTGACCGGGTCACTGCCTCAAATTTCATTCTGAGAAATGTTGAAGCATTGCCAGCAGAGGGAGCTGTCGCTTTCATTCTTACCAACAGGTAGGAGAGCTTGTCCTCTTTTGAACCTCTGTTAAAAACTCTCCTCACTCAGTTGAGCTTCTCGTTTGTTTTGATGTCATCTCCCTGAGAGCGTTTTAAAAAAAAAAAAGGTGGAAAATCATTTACATCAATACAGATTCCTTCAGCGTGTGGGTAAAAGATAATTCACTGCAGCTTCTCAATTTGATAAGGTGTCTTAAAGCAGGTCAGAGCAATTAATATTTCAGACTGTTATCTCTGCATTTGAAAGACATTTGGGGAATTACATTTCACTGGGTATGACTGAAGTTGTTTTGAAAGGCATCTCAGGAGCGTTAATGCACTGAGAAACACTGAAATTCAATAAACATCAAAGTGACTGCATTTTCTTTGTTGGAAAAAGGTTTTATCTCTGCTGATCTGTGTTTAACTGCCTCTAAATAAAGACTAAAGCACATTCTTGCATCCAGATGGCAGCAAAAGAATGTTGATGTGTTGTATGTACTATTTATTCATGTATCTTGGGACATCATGTACAGTAGCGCTCCAGGCTTAGGCTAAAACATTAGGTTTAGGGTTAGCTTTCATTTTTGTCATTTGCATCCTATAGCTTTCAAAGTAAAACAAGACAAACAATGGCTTCGAGAATCCAACATAAATGCTTGGAATGGATCACAAGCTTTGATATCCATTAAATCAATCTATCCATTTGTTCTGCAGATTTAATCTATAAGAGATGCAACTTGCTTACAGCTCGAGTCCCCTCGCTCACAGCTTTTATTTTTTGTCATTTGCATCCTATAGCTTTCAAAGTAAAACAAGAAAAACATTGGCAGGGGGTGGGGGTGGGGGGGATGTACTCTTGCACAGGGCACCAAGGGACCCAGGGCAGCCACAGATCATGTGGGTCACAGTTGCTTAAACACACAAACACAGGGCCGTTTTTCAGACAGTCTTGCTCCAGTCACATGGAGGCTTGAGGACAGCAATGCCTCATCAGCCAGCAGCTGATGAGATCACAGGCAAGATAAATGGGGAATTCAACAAAGAGCATCTGTGAGGCATGGAACAACATGGATAATCTCCTCATTAGTGATGCTTTATCATTATTAAGGACTCTTGAACGTCAGGAAGTAAGATTTGCTCAACTAAATGTTGTGTTTTCTGACTTGCAGACATCTTAATGATCAATCATTTCGACTTTTAATACCAGACTACGTTGTTGAAATTCAACTCTATTTTAGAGATATTGCTCCATCATGCATTAAAAAAAAAAAAAATTCNCCCCCCTCTCTCTCTCTCACACACACACACACACACACACTTTCTCTTTTCCTCTCTCTTTCCTTCTCCCTCCCTGTATTGGAGCTCAGTAAGTCTTTTGTTCGCCAAAGCATCCTTCACATTGCTACATGCCTGACTGGAGACAGTACCCACTAGCACCTAGTTTATTTCAAGACAGAGAGAGTGTTTACCTCCTAAACACTAAGGAGTGAACACAGTTGGAACCAACTGATAAAAGTTTGATTACTGCACTAAGATCTTCTAATGTGCTTAATTTTTGGTAAGTAATGGTAACAGCAGGAGTAAAACTGTATATTGACAACAGGAAGTTGCAATGTGTCTTATCTCTAATAAGTTGCAATTGTGGTACATCTCATGCTGCAGTGGATTTTTATATCTATTTCTCATTACAGAGTCTTAAAAGTGATGATCTGGAGCACTCTTGTAACTACTATTCGTTGCAGTGTATTTCTTCTATGCCCTGGTGAGAAGTAGAGTTGAGCCAAGGGATTCTCATTAATACCTCAACTGTAGAGAAGCTTTTATTGTGGGCTGAAACACGAGAGCTGTCAGTTGTTACCTGAGCTCCAGAGTGATGACTCTCCGAGGGCCAGCTGCCCACCTACGAAGGACTTCAAGCTGGAGGAGATCAGGAGATGACTCCTGCTGGGAAAGCTACATATCAGAGGGTGAGGATTTCCACCGTGTTCCTCGCACTCCTCGTGTACCACGGCCTCAAAGTGCAACTGAAGGAGGCCAGCTGGATGTCTGGCTGCAGCACCTACAGAGACACCCTCTCAGCACCTCAGTTCATGATCAGATTCCACCTTTCAAGGAGCGGACAACATCCATGCCCACTCTTAGTAAGGAACCAGCCAGATCTGCTTTGAGACGAGGGATTCCCTTCTTCAGCAGGGATTCAACCTCATGTGGGAGTTCTAGCCTGTGTGGAAGTTCACTGGGGAGTCAGGAGTCCCTTAACAGTAGGATTTTCTCACCTCCAGAGTGCAGGGGGAGTTGGGAAAGAGCTCATATCATGCAGGCCCCAAAGATGGAGGAGGCCAAACTCAGTTCTCTTGCTCCTGTCAAAATTGGATGGTTGCCTATCCAAAGGAGAGTAATGGGGTCTGATGTTTCCAACCAAAACCAGTACTTGGACCACACTGCTGCCCAGGTAAGACATACAGCACCTGTTACATTAGCATGTATTGATTAATTGATGGGGCACTGGCTAATGCTAGATGAGCCTCTAATTCCTCAATCTATATGTCAATAGTAAAAAAAAAAAAAAAAAAAANAAAAAAAAAAAAAAAAAAATGAACAGAATAATAATAGAAAATTATTTACATTCACAGTGACAAGCTTAGTCCTTTACCTATAAAAATGTGATTGTAACAAATTTGTATGTTAATCAAATGCATTAAATTCAGCAGGAGTAAAATCACAAAAAAATATTGCTGTTATTGGAATTAAAACCTTTTATCTTCATTTGTGATTGAAATAGTTACAAAATCTTCGCTTTTGGATATATTTGGAGTTTCTAAAGTGTCCAAAACTAGACATTTCAGGTTGTTCACTGGATGAAAACCTTGTATCTCCAGTTTTGGGAAGTGGTGTATTAAAAGTTAATAGTATATTTTTCTAATAATTCATCTTTGCTTTTATCTAAGTTGAACTATAAATGCAAGACTTGGAGTATTTTGCATTATTGTATTAGTACTTTTATTTTTAATTTTTATATTTTCTTTATTATTATTATTATTATTTTACATTTTATTTTATATTAAGGTTTTGAGTACTTTGCCAAATTCTTAAGAGAGATTATTTGGCTATTTTGACCCCTTTTACTCTCATTAAAACTTTATTTTGAGCCTGAAACATGGCACAACAACATTTTTGTCTGTCTGGGTAAGCTCCGGAAGTCTTGAGGTATAGTGCTGTGTGTTGGAGATGGTGTGTGTAGTGCTGGGAAGGCAGACGATAACACACACACTTAGCCACAGAGAGCCATTTGTAGTCAAGTCTCAGTTACCCAGGGAGAAGGCAGTGCTCCGGCATCCTTTGAAAACAGCTTACTCTGCAGGAACTCCATGCATTCTCCAAAGGTTTTACGACTCATTTGGAGCTGTAGCAGCAGAGATTGAGCTTTGTGCCCTGAGAGGATGCAAGTCAATGTACAGAGCAAATTCTGTGGGAGTATTACCCAGTGAACAGATAAAATTACTTTCAAATCAATAGGTTGTTGTGCTGTACGCTACACATTTTACTGTACCAAAGCACAATGCACATCCCTTCCCTTGAGCCAGTTTCATAGAGTGCCTAGTGAAAAATAAATAACCAGAAGTCATGGTTACAGCTTTTTTGTGTTGACTTTTACCAGGACTTACAGTGCATTACATTTAATATTGTATAGCAGTAGGTACAGCTATACTGTGTTATTCAAATGTATTAAGAAAAATCTGTTTGTATTAATGCAGATCAAAGCACAGTTTCAATGCAATTCTCTCTTCTAATGGGGCTTCTTTTACAGGTGAAATTGAAACAACCCATCACCCCAATATTTCCGAGGAATCCAACAGCATCCAAGTGCCAGGGTTTGTACTGACATGAAATGTAGGAATTTTACAATTATTTTTTATAACGGAAGGCTAAACTTTAAAAGCCTGAGCAAAGTTTAAATAAATAAATAAATAAATAAATAAAACATTGATAATTCAAAAAATTGTGTATATTTGATCGTTGGCTAACAGATAACTGGATATAAAAAAGAAGTCTCAAAGTCTCATACATATTTTTACAGCTTCAACAACAATTCTCAGAAAAAACACAAATGTTCCACTTCAATGCACATTTGTGGTTTGATCAATACTAGAACAAATATGGCCACAGGGTTCTTCAGTGTTCCTCACAACAACAACAGGTTACTCAGAACAAGAGCTCTTATTTTAGGCCTGACCTATCACACAGTTAAACTGACACTAATCAGCTCCTACCAGCAGTGTTGCCCCTGTATTGCTTTAAATGCTCCACATTGACTGATTGAATGTTTACTCTAAATAACCCCCCCAAAACTAAGTCAAATTCAGCTATAATCAGCCCTGATTGTTGTGCTACAGTCTGGGAGAGTTGCAGCAGGTAAAGGAAATAATTATTATTATGGTTGAAAAGCTGACCAAAACAGATATGGGAAGAGAGAAGGGCAAGAAGCAGAAAGATAAAGAAAGATGCTGATTAACTGAAGAAGAAGCTCTGTTAATCTTTGAACATGGCAGTCCAACACTCTTTGGGTTTGATCTGAGGCTTGATCTTCCAACCTTGTGCTTGTTTATACATAGATTATCCCAGCAAAGCTCAGGCTGTTTGCAGAAATCAAAGCAGCGTAACATTGCAGAGCAGCAAGGAGCTTTGTTTGACATTGCAGGTGTTTTCAAGGACCATATAATTAACATCATATACACCATCATTTATAAGCTGTATGCACAGATTATTTGATGGCAGAGTGAAAATTGATCATTGTTTACCATCTTAACCCCCTGGTGTCTACAATCATTTTTGCATTGTAACCTTTCATTAATTTGGCTTTCACTTGCACCTAAAAAAAAAAAAAACAACAAAAAAAACATTTTTCCGAAGTTTTCTTCGATTTCATTTGTGGTAGAATCTTTCGAGAATTTTTTTTTTTTTAGAAATTATATAATTTTCTAAATGCATATTTTTTCATTTCGTTTCTATAATGATTTTAAAGAATTATAAATGTTCTCTTGATGTCTTTAAAGATTTTTTTAACTTTTTAACTTTTTTTTTTATTATTTTCAAGCATTTTTGTACAATAAAGTAAAAAATCAAGAACTGTCTAAAATCAAAAATTTTAAATTTTTTAAAAAGTTATCTAGAAAATGAAAAAACAGACTTATTTCTAAATGTTCCTCAATCAGGATAGAAATATGCATATTTTCAATGGCTTCACAGTTAATAGTATTGAGCAATTGCTTGTATATAACAGCTGAAATCCCAGCAATGAGGATGAAGAAAAATAATCCCCAAAAACAAAACTAAGGAGCTTGAGGAATAAGAACAACACTGTGGATGCAGTCTGACTGCATCTACAGTGTCTTGTTGTTGCTTCTCACAGTTCAGCTAGCAAATTACCTCCCNAACTGCAAACAACACTGCAACACAGGAGAAATAGCTTTAATCAGGCTTGTCTCTGTGCAGTCACTTACTGCCCTCTCCTGCCATAAAAATCACATTTAACAAATTTAAATTAGCCTGATGTTAATTACCAAATAATAATAAAACTGTTCACAATCAAATCACTATTTCGTTAAGTTCAAGAGGATGAGAAATAAATTGGGTGGGTGGGGACTTCAGAAGCCATTTACCATATGGCCTGCTTCTTTACTTTCATCTAGGATATTGAGGTCAGCTGTTAATTCAGAAAATACCTGATATTTGAGCTGAGGCCTGGCATGTAGAAGAGAGAAGCACATTCAGGGGTCCCCAAGCTGTTATGGGGCCCTTTATAATGAAAGGCAGGTGACATATTATGATAGCTGCAGGTGTCACATCTCATCAGGAGGACCAGAATCCGTCATTATCAATATTAGCATGTCACTTAGTTTTCAGCTGTTTCAAATATAAGTAGAAAAATTTTCAGATTTTTTTTGTTTTCCTCCTGAATAAAACAAGAAACACCACCAAATTATTGACATGGTATACAAGGGTTATCCCAAAGTGAAGGCACATCACCATGGTAACAGGAGCAGTGGAAATGCAGCCAGGCAGGCAGTCAGGGTGCAATAGAGTGTCAGTCAGGGCTGAGGGGTAGACCAGTCAAGTTGGGCCGTCTCCTGAGGAAGTTGGAAGTGACTCTGGGTGGTGCTGTACCAACATCAATTATTGACAATGTCAACATTGCCATACAGTCAGAGGAATGCCAAAGCATGTGCGTGTGTGCATGCATGTGTGTGTCTGAGAGAGAGAGAGAGAGAGAGAGAGAGAGAGAGAGAGAGAGAGAGAGAACATGTGTTGTGAAGAATGTGACAGTGAATCATTTGTTTTGCCTTGATACATAGATGGAGAAGTGAAGAAAAGTCACAGCAGTCACAGTGCTGTGGGTGTGAAGACAAGGCAGGCACCAGATAAAGACTCCCAAATTGTTAAACAGGTATGAACTACCTATGCCATAATTGTTTTTGACATTTTCAGATGTCCTTAGAATAAATCAGAAAATCGTAGTTCTATATGAGGATGTTGTGCGTCATAGCGCATTGCATGTTTACAATACAAGGTCTTTGAGTGTTGAGAGGGTACATAATGTGTCTTCCCATGTTTGTTTCTGGGACCCTGAGGTAAAATTAACTCTTTATTCCTTTTGTTATGCTTGTATTTTACAGAAAAGAAAATGATCGGCACACTTTGAAACCCTTAATAACAAAATTATTGAACAAATTATGCTTATTAGGAGGTAATTGCTGCCTTAAATATTGCCTCATCTGAAGGCAGAGCAGTCATTAAAATAAAAAGAGTTTATTTTAAAAACATCTGGGTAACAAAAGAATGATTACCACAACAGACCAACAGACCTTTGCTCTATGACCAGAACATGGTGTTATTGACGTCATTATCTATGCTCTCTCTAAAAGCTGTTCCCTCTGTAAAGCAGAATGTGCCTCAAGCAAGATCAAGTTTGTCACATTGTGCAGATCACACACAATGTCAAATTTGCTGCATCAGTGCAGTTTTTTGAGTTCTCCATTTTGGAGAGTTAAAAAGGAAGAAATAGTGAATCATAGAAAAAGTGATATGGGCTGTGCTCCTTCCATTTGAAGCTAATAGGGTTTGAAAGTATAAGTAATGTAATTCTTTGAAATATTTCTTAAGGTAAGTTATGCATTACTGCACTGCAATTCATTTTGGAAGAATCATGTTGAATCAAATCAGATCAAACTGAATTGAATTTGCCTGCTAAAAATGGGATTTTCAATGACACAAATAGCTGCTTAACCTGAAAAGATTTTTACTGTTTGCTTAAACTTGAACCATCAGTGTCTTTGCCTTAATTGTCAGTTACTCAATCAGTGGATTTATTTATATAAATTTGATAATACCTTGAGAAAACTCAGAACTCTAAAAATCTATAAAATTAGACAGACAAGTAATACACTGTAAACTTTTTTTTCTTTACAGTTTGTTGATTTGGTACACAATATCACATTCCTCCTTTGATTCATATGTAACATTGATAAATGAGGCTCAGCATGTATCATAAATCTGATGATGATCACCACCGGGACAGCCTCAATTAACTCATCAGAATCCTGTTTTCTAGAGCCGGAATCAAATTTTTGCTTCTCGATTTTTATGCAGGATAGTGTCTCATTGTTATTCAGCACACTGTTTGCTGTCTTTACCTGCTGCTCCTTCCATTGCTGCTGGGACATTCAGTGTGTCAAGCATGGGGAGAGTCATCTGTCGGAAGAACAAACAGGAAAGCCCTGAAGACAGACAAAACAGCTGACCCACTGTTTAAAAGCACTATTAGAGAGATAAAAAAGTGTCTGAGGTTAAGTTCTATTTTCTGTATTTATAAAAGCACTTTGAAACAGGGTGAGTAGTAGCGAGATGCTTGTACAGAATCTTTATTATGTTGATTAATTTAATGATGATTAATTTAGCGAGAGACAATGGCAGGATGGGGTGGGGTGGGTGGTGTTCTTGTGTAATTAAGAATCTTTATCTCATAGAATCTTCTTCATCTGCATAGGTGCAAGAAAAACCAGGCTCTCTTGCTAATGAAGGAGACAAACCTTTAAGCTGGCAGGCCCTGAGGAGAGGCTGGAACATCAATAGGGTNTAATGAAGGAGACAAACCTTTAAGCTGGCAGGCCCTGAGGAGAGGCTGGAACATCAATAGGGTATCAGGAGGGAGTCAGTCCCCTGAACTTACCACAAAGACCAGCTCAGAGTCGCTCAAGAAGACCCCTCTAATCAAAACAACCAGTGTAGAGACTTACAAGCACACTCCTCTGCACAGTACAATGTCCTCAGAGCCCTGGAGTTCACATACCCTGTTGCAAGGGAAAAGCAGTATAGAAACATCCAAATTGCATACATCAACAGCCTCCCCAAATCTATCAAACAGTATCTCAGAGGCCTCACATGTGCAGACAAGTTCTGCCGTGAATACGCTTATCCCTCAGAAGAAAGCTGGTTTCTCCTCTATCACCATCTCCTCCAGGAAGGTAACCAGATCATCCAGTCTACCAAACTCCAACATCCCCAACTGCGTCCACACCAACCACACCAGAGATTCTCCTTCTCCACCTCCAACCCACCATTCCATGGACACCCTGCAGAGAAAAGCCACCATCGTCAAAGTGACAGAGCACAGGATAACATCCGGTCCTACCCGATGTGCAAAGCAAACTGAGAATTCACCAGCTAACCATGCTTTGGACACGGTGGTCCACAGAAGAAAGGCTACAATTATCAAAGTCACAGAGCACAGGGAGCACTACAGTCCTGCCAGGACTGCACACCCAGAATACAGACACAGCTACACTGATGGAACATTCAGGGAAAACAGCATGTGGAATCAGGGAAGTCTGGATCACACACCTTCACATCACCATCTGGGTTCACCAGAGAGGCCAAACTCTGCTGTATCACCAAATACATCCAATTCAGTTGTGCTTAAAGAGCCAGAGAAAAGTGGAAGAACACTACACAGGTCCACACTGAGTCTAGTTTTGGGAAATCCTCCTGCTATAGCAGCACCTCCTCCCACAGAGGTTTCTCCCAAGCCTCTTGGACAGAGATCAGACAGGCCAGGCAGACCACTGAGCTGCTATGGCAATTTATTTGGACACACTGAGTCAAGTAAGAAGAATGCGACCCAACCGAATGCCAGGAAATGGAGCTTTGGGCTTCCACAACAGACCAATGTTAACTCTGCGAACTCTGGCAGGAGTTTCATCAAGTCAGGGATAGCAGTGAAAGAAGCAGGTCAGACCCTTAAGCCAAACGGAGATGAGAACGAAAGACAGCCACAGCCACAGGATGAAATGAGAAGAGCGTCACCTAGTCTTACTCTGATAAAGGCACCAGGTGGGTTTGTTTGTCTGACTGTGACAGATTTCCTGTCAGCACACAGGCTCCCTTTGTCTCTGATATCTGATGATCTTGATGGAAATGTCTAAATATACACTTCCTTCATGCTTTGTGTTTTTGTCTGTGTGTGATTGCATGTGCTGGATGTGTATTCTAACCTATAGTTATTATACACGCTTGTGTCTGAGTTTTGATGTAGTCTTTCATATTTGATGTTTTATTGATAGGCACTATTGTATTGCATTGAAACAGTTCCTTTATCTGCTACAATTGACTCTCATCCCAGATATATTCGTCAATGTCAAATATCGTCATCTACACACAGAGGCCCCCATCGCCACCCACAGATTCTCTCATTTTCACCTTTCATTTTCCCATGCATCTCTTTGCATGCATAATCTATTTCTATCCCATTTCACAGGCAGCAGAGAAGATGAGGAAGCACAAGCTGATAAAGATGTTGAAAATAAAGTGTTAGAATCTATTTTGGCTTCCACAGGCTGTGATACAGCTGTTGCATATGTGTGTGTGTGTGTGTGTGTGTGTGTGTGTGTGCATGTGTGTACATCACATTTTTTTTTAATCTGTTTTATGAAATCCTTGATAAATCTAGGTGTCCAGAAGGAATAACGCTTGCATTAGTAATACAGAGGGATTTTTCTGCCAAGCCACTGTTTCTGCATTGATGATGTGATTTTGGTGTGTGAAATTATTAATTATTCTTTAATCACATTCATTAAGAGTGTCATCAATTAATTACTGAGGCCTGGGGCTCCATAATTTAAATTGAGCGTTTGATAAACTCAACCTCCAAATGCAGCCGGGCATTATGAAATTAAATTGTGTTAAACAGCCTCTGGTCTACAGCAATCAAATGGTAGCTCAATAAAAATATATATTGCAGTATATTGCAGTTTTAGTTGTTAGTTAAATCAAAGCCCTCTTGTGTTTCAGAGCCAAACTCACAACAGTCTGCAGAGGAAGTCCTGGCTCTCAATGCAGCTGCAATCATAGCCAATATCAAACTCCAAAGACAGCTCAGTAAGAAGAAAACACCGCATGGCAATTCTGAAAAGGACTCCATTGCATCCCCCCAGGGAAATATTGGTATTAGTACCTCTTTCTTCCCTCACATCATAATTTCTCACATTATAAAATATCAGTCTTTCTCACAATTAATCTGGAAATGTTGCATGCTCAACACCCAGGCATCATAAGTTTATTTTTAGAGCTACGTCTGTGATTGAATCAGTACTGATATGGCAAAGTTTGTTGCCTCTTCCAACCTGAGCCAGTTTGATTCATACATAGAGGTATTACGTCATCGCAGGCCTGGAGGGGTATAGAGCAACCTCACATAGAGCTAAACTGTGTGAAGCCAAGCCAGGTGTAAGTGAAACGCGAAGAAATTGATTTTCTCTGCCCTGATAACAGATGTGGGGAAACATATAAAGCCGTATCCTGATCAAAGGCTAGTCCAGCAGCAGAAGCAGCCTCCTGCTGAATTTGTCCCACTGAAAGTTGACCCTGACAGACCAGCAAAAACTGTCTCTCTCCAGGTAAGTTTTTGAGCTAAACGCCTGAAAGTTTAACACTTCTGAGAATATTCAAGTCAGAATTTTGTTGTAGAAAGAATACTGTGATAGACAGTGTTTCTTCTGTTAGTTTCTCTTCTCCCGGGCTATGAAATGCACCAGTCTCAGACAAAGTGAACAAGGATGTCGCAGATTCATGCAGGTCTTGTGAGCAATGGCTCTCCATGGGACACCCCCGGGCTGTAATGTGGAGACTGGGGGGGGGGCTTAAATGTTGTATTATGGTAGTAGACAGAGGAAAGTAGAGTTGGAACCAAGTCACTGTGGTAACAAGTCACAAGTCAAAAAGTGCTAAGCCAAGAGTGGAGACTTATTTTTTTGACTTGTAAAATAATGTCTTTTGAACCCATCTTTGGTCAAAAGTAACTAAATACATTTATATTTAAGTACTGTACTAGGATAAATTCTGAAGTACTTTGTACTTTATTTAAGTGACAATGTTACACTTTTACTCCATAACATTTGTGTGACAAGCTGTAGTTTCTACTTCCTTTACAGATTCAAATTTTACATTCAACATGGAATAAGATCAATACATATTTCTCAGATTCTTTCTTTTCTTCTTCTGTCATTATTTATGTCTTTCATTCTTTCCATCCTGAATGCAGCCTCAAGGGGGCACAAGCCAGTGTCCACCTTGTGCCGGTCCCAAGCCCGAATAAATGCAGAGGGTTGTGTCAGGAAGGGCATCCGACGTAAAACCTATGCCAAAGCAAAGATGCGAATCATTCCTATGACTTCCATACCGGATCGGTCGAGGCCCGGGTTAACAACAACCGCCATCGGTAGTGTTGACCTACAGGGTGCTGGTGGAAATTGGGCTACTGTTGGTTGAAGAAGGAGAGGAGGAAGGCGTGT
>VXCM01003564.1:200-90560 GCA_014773175.1 Lucifuga dentata
CCCCCCCCCCCCCACCAACAGTCGCTGCCTTCAACATCCCGAACATAAACTTTTAATATGAATTCCAGCACGGTTTAATAAACACGGCACCAGGAGAGTCACAGATTTAGTAGCACACACATCCTCTGGAATTAATGGTGAAAAGGTTTTCCCGCCACGTTCTGACTCTCCAATTGGCACGTTGAGGAAGCAGCCTGAGGCCTTTATTTTTTAGTGTAATGATCAGTGCACCATCAGGGGGTGCTGGTGAGACTCGACCTTTCCTCTTGTTGCGTTGATATTTGGGACGGATGTGATCGTTAGCTCATGAACAGAAGTTGGTTTAAAGAAATGATCAGCGACACTGCAGACATTTATTGATCTCAGATGAATAATAAAGCAACATGTTTCTTAACCAGCAGATCATAAAACACGTGGTTCAAATTTAGTAATCAATAAAAGGTGGGAACTTTACTGATACACAATTTTTTTTAGCTGCCTTTAACCAAACGATCAATACCCTAGTGATCGATACTCAAAACTAACTCAATGTAAAATGCTGATGAGATAAGAATGAATAGGAATGATACAGTCACGTGGACTCTGCTGGTTCCGTGCACTGGGCGTTCTGCTGAGCTTCTATCGCTGCTTGGTGACCACCAGGTTCTTCAGCATGTCGAAGGAGTTTCCATCAGGCTCCACTGAGACCACGCCCTGCTCCTTGCTGTGCACTTGCAGGAAGCCATTGTGGTCCAGACCCACCACCTGAGCCTCCGGTCCGTCCTTGCTCCACAGACGCACCTGAGTCCCGCTGAGGTGACAGCAGAGGAAGCAGCATTAACAAGCCCAGAGACTTCATAATTTATAAAAGTGAAAATCTATCGAACGGCTTTGATATGATAAACATCTGTATGGTGGTGTGACTAATCAATCCACATTTTCAACATGCATGCACAAGACACCTGAGACAGGTGTGCAAAGTCTGGTTCACTTTACATCCAGATGAAATATTAAGTATTTATCAGCCACATCAGACCAGATTAGCAGATGTCATGGCGTTGATCTGCTGCTGTTATTACAGTATGAATGTTTGCTCGTGTTGGTGTGTTTGTTCTGCCACGCAAACACGTTTCAGGATTCATAAAATTCAGTGTCAGATCTAAGATGATGCTAAGTGTTGCTAAGGGCCAATATCATCATAAAACCCATAAAATACACCATCATAAACACACTATCATAAAACTAACCATCATAAAAGTCCATATCAGTCTGATAGCACATTTCACGTGTTAGTGATCAATACTGATAAAAACACTCAGCTGATCAGTTTAAGTTTTAATCTGATCTCACACACATTCAAGCAGCACTGAGACTCTTCATTGAGTCATACATGCACGCATGCACACACACACGCATGCACGCGCACACACACACACACACACACACACACACACGCACAGAAAATCCTCCAGTCCCCCATGCAACTCTCATTAGTGTGTGGATCTCTTATCTCTCTTATCTTTGTGTCGATCTCTTAAATTGTGGAGCTTTAAAACAGAACCTATGTTTCTTTGCTGATTTAACGTGTCAGTTTCACTTTGACACCAGATGATGATGATGATGATGAGTCACTTTGTATGACACTGAAAACTCTTCCTAAATGTAATGCGACTATAATAATGGTTTTTGAACACTTTATGATTTTGAAAGGTTATTCTTTTACATATTTATCAAACATCCCTTGGTTATGATGTCACACAAGGATGAATTTCCACACATTAAATAAGGTTTTGTTAGAAATAGCCAAACTTTGTTGGGGCTTAGTGGAGGTATGAGCTCTAATATAAATAAATGTATAAAGAGCAACCCTCTCCTTAAATAAAGGTTCTCATGTTTTAATTGTCTGTATAAAAACAAGTTCAAAGTTAGGAGCACATGTATGACTGGGTTGTAGCTGGATGAATGGTTGGACGTCAGCAGGGGGTTCACAGTTTGTGTTGTAAGCTGCTTTTAGTGAATCTGGTGAAAACTTTAGCAACAAATTATCAGGTTTAATGGGAAGTTTGTGAATTTAAAAAATGTCTTCACATTGTGTGAACCAGCTTTTTAAAACTTTATTTCCATTTTATGAAAATGGAATAAGTTGACCACATGTATGAGACTTTAGACACAACTCATTTCTACAGATTTAGGAGCATCTGGTGGTGGTGCAGGGACAGTCTGATGATGATGATGACAATGATGATGATGATGATGATGTCAGTTCAGCAGACACATGGATCATTCTGTTCATGTTTCTTGTGTTTCTCTTTCATAAACGTGTCTCTGGTTTACCGGAGTACGAGGAGGTTTTCACGGCGTGACCTTACTGTGGCATTCTGAGTGCCACTAAATGTAAAAAGATTTTTTTTTTTTACGTTTGCAGCACTCACCTGTGTAACCATCTCTTGTAGTAGATGGGCAGGATGGCGTCCGGGCCGCCCTGTTGGAAGCTGGTGATGAGGCCCTCCAGGCAGTTGAGGGTTCTGGCAATGAGCTGGTCGGCGCTCAGAGGCTGCAGGCTGCAGCCGTGCTGTGCGTTGTGCTGGTGCACCAGGTCATTGATGCAGATTGTGGGGTTACTGTTGCTCACGTTGAAGCCGCAGCCTGTAAATCATGACATAACTATTCAGCATGTCAAGTGCTGCAGTGACAGAACAGCATCATTGTGTCATTGTGTCTATCAGAAATGCTTCAGTCGTTTTTGTTTTTCAGTCATGATTTTTGTTGTGGCAGTATCTCATATTATAAGTCATTCTGAGTGCCACGAAATGTAAAAAGGTTTTTTTATGCTTTTGTTGCAAAATCAAGCTAAATGAGAAGATTTAAAAATGGTGGCTGTCAGTCTGGGGAAGTTTGCACCTGACCAGCTGTGCTTGATCTTCATAAGCTCCACCCATCAGTTCCTGAGCCGCCAGAGACTACACACAACTAAAAAAGGTACGGTCATTCTTTTCATGCAAAAAAAGTCTAAAGTTCCTGTTTCCTGAAAAAGTTCCTGCCTTTAAAGATGCAACGACTGGGAACCTGCAGCATATGGGGGATGGTGAGAGAAGGGAAGGCCAACGCCCACTGTGGAATGTGGACATAGCTGAAGACAGAACAATGTGCACATGTTGGTCCAGGGATTACCCTAAACCTCTCAGACATCATGGACCAATCGGCTGAGGTTTGGTTGATTCTGTGACTTTTTTCCTCTTAAAACTCATTAATCTCACCAGCAGCCATGTTGAAACAGGTTCCATGTTTCAGCATGGTGACAATTTCTCATCGAAAACGTATTCAGAAACGGTTTAGGAGAACAAGATGGTGCAGAACATTATGGTGGAGGGTGGATTCATGTTCATGTGGGTGTAGCTCTGCTGTGGTAAAATGTCCTCACCAATGAGGAGATGGAACGTTGGCCCCATTACAGTGGACGTCACCAGTACCCCCCCGAGCTTCATCAGGTTACTGTAATAGATGTCGTTGGGCCACTTCACCCTCAGGTCCACTTCCTGATAAAGGAAGAAACGCAGCATAAAAACATCTTAAAGCTCAAACAAACCAGGACGTGTTAAAATGTGAAATCTAGCTGCAGGTAACTCTCGCTTTTCATCACATGAAGGTAAGGGTGAATGTTGAAAATGGCGGCACAGCTGCAGGCTGATACCTGGTATCCAGGCAGAGTCCGCACGGCCTCCACCACAGCCAGGGCCGCCAGGTGCTGCAGGAAGGGGATCCTCTGACCGAGCCTGGAGCTCAGATCCACCTGCACGCTCAAAGTGAACATGGCACAACCCACAGGGCTCAACCATGCGTTCCTGCCCCGCCCTACAGCGGGAAACACGCACAACATACTGTCCTCACACGATGTCATCACCACGCGCTGATGTCACCACGTGATGACATCATCACATGCTGACATCATGTGCTGACGTCACCATA
This sequence comes from Lucifuga dentata, assembly GCA_014773175.1. NCBI lineage: Eukaryota > Metazoa > Chordata > Actinopteri > Ophidiiformes > Bythitidae > Lucifuga > Lucifuga dentata. The sequence continues at coordinate 4,146 of VXCM01003564.1, forward strand.
TGATGACGTCATCACATGCTGACATCACCACACGATGACATCATCACATGCTGACATCACCACACGCTGATGTCACCACACGATGACATCATCACATGCTGACATCACCACACGCTGATGTCACCACACAGGGACATCATCATGCATTGACGTCACCACGTGCTGATGTAACCACACAATGACATCATCACATGCTGACATCACCACACGCTGCACGCTGACGTACCACACACTGACGTCACCACGCGCTGACAGTCCAGCAAATATTACTTTTATTGAAACTTAAGTGTACGTGAGAGAGTATGATGGTGTATGTACGAGCAAGTATGAATGGTATGTCAAATGGCCTCTCAGATATCTGTGTATATACTGTATGTGCGTGTGTGTGTTATGTGTGCATGTATGCATATATAAATGCATGTGTGTGTTGTGTGTGTGTATATATGTGCATGTCTGTATGTGTGTATATCTATATATCTATATCTACATCTATACATATATGTGTGTGTGTGTGTGTGTGTGTCTGACCTCTTCCTTGGCTTTGTTGAGCAGCCACAGCGATTAAACTCACATCCTTTGGTAGATGCAGCGTCAGTCTGAGGGAAAAGAGATGAAGAGGAACGTGTTAAATGAAGGAATAAGTTCATGCGTGTAAATGTGCTGAACTCTTGTGAACAAGCAGACGGACTCTGCATGTCTGCAGGCTGATTTTAGTTCCGTGGAGTTCTGTTTGGAGTGTTTGGATCTGAGCTGAGCTGTCGGATCTGTTTGTTCCACATCACATTTCCAAAATTCTTGAGCAGACTAGCATCTCAGCTTCAGGCCCACTTAGACAGGAATGATCTCTATGAGCCACTCCAATCAGGTTTCCATTCAAAACACAACACTGAAACAGCACTTGTTAAAATCACCAGTGACCTCCTTCTTGCAGTAGATTCTGGCCTATTAACCATTCTCATCCTCCTTGATCTCAGCGCCGCATTTGATACCATCTCTCACTCACTCCTGCTACTACGCCTCGCCTCCATAGGGGTTGACGGCTCTGATCTGGTTCTCATCCTACCTCTCCAACCGTAAACAGTTTGTTCAGTTAGGAAATCTCCGTTCAGAACCTGCCCCTCCTACCCAGGGTGTTCCTCAGGGGTCGGTGTTAGGGCCACTCCTCTTCATCATTTACCTCCTTCCCCTCAGTCACATCCTCTGTCACTATGGAATTCAATTTCACTGCTACGCCGATGACACTCAGTTGTATATCTCCACCACGCCAAACACCACCCTTCCACCCTCTACCCTCACCAGCTGTCTCAGAGACATTAAATTCTGGTAATTTCCAGTAATTTCCTTAAACTCAACGGCAACAAAAGCGAGGTTCTCCTCATTGACTCGAAATCCTCACTCTCCAAAGCACCCCCATTCACCATTTCTATTGATGACTGCCCAGTTCACATCTCCTCACAGGTAAAAAGTCTTGGTGTCGTATTCGACAGCACACTTTCATTCATCCCCCAGATCAACAATATTTCCCATACGGCCTTTTTCCACCTTCGTAACATTGCAAGACTCCGCCCATCCAATCACACAGTTCAAATCACAGATTAAAACACACCTGTTCAAATTAGCCTATGCTGTGTAAACTGTCACATGTTTTATGTTTTATCTTCTTTTGTCTTCATTGTTTTAAATGTTTTTTATTTTGCTGTTTTTTGCTGTTTACTGTAAGGTGTCCTTGAGTGCCATGAAAGGCGCCTATAAATAAAATTTATTATTATTATTATTATTATTATTATTATTATTAATCTAACTTCACAGCATGGAGACAAAAAGACGTGAAGACAAAGTGATTCAGACTCTCTGGACTTTACTACTTTTTATCTTTTTTACTCTTATTACCTTCCCTGGCTGTGATTGGTCCATATACTCCATCACATGGCTGCTTGTGTCAGTGGTGAGCTCCGCTGTTGTTTTGATTTGTTCACTACTGTTGGAGCAACACGTCTAAACTCTACATTTATCAAACAGGAAGGCACTAACAGAGCATTCCTCCACTGCGGATTTTATACGCTGAAAACTTCTTCTGGTTTCTGGATCCAGAAAGATTTTCCATCTCCTTTCCTGCTCTGATTCCTGCATTTAAATTGAAAGAAACCGGAGTCAGTCTGCTGGTTCATCAGTCGTGTCAGTCAGACAAAAACAGATTTCCAGCAATAATTAACTTTTTATAAAGAAAGAAAAATGTCCTGTAAGTGGATGACATAATATTTACAGTGATTATGTGAAAAATGTTGATGAAGGATTTTGGGATTTTGTCCTGAAAGTTGACAAAGTGTTTGATGTGAGCAGAAAATATTTGTTCTGTCTCATCTGTAATTAAACTGATCCTCTGCTGGTTCGTGAACAAAGACTGATGCTGGCAAAGCATGATGGGACGTCCTTTATGATGCAAAGCATGATGGGACGTCCTTTATGATGCAAAGCATCATGGAACGTCCTTTATGATGCAAAGCATGTGACTGAGTTAAAGCTCACCCGGATCAAACACGCTAACAAATGCAACACGCAGGATTCTCTAGTTTTATTTTATACTCATCCACCCATTATTTTACTTTATTAACTAATCAGTGCACAAGATGCAATAAGATCTATGAAAAGACAAAGACAGACAATGTCTTCAAACGGTAAACTTTCACTGACAAAGGAAATTAATTTATGAAACAGAGAAAAGCCAAAAAAATAAATAAATAAATAAAAGCTCAAATTGCATTTTACCTGTTAAAGGACACCATACTACCCATTTTGCATGTTTGAGCCTAATATATTCAATTTTCATACATGTAACATTACTGACAATCATTTCCCAAAGGATAAAACCGTATTTCAGCTTTCCTGATATTTTGCTAAATCTCTTAATCTTTCAAAATCAAATATTCAAGTGATACACCCACCTTAAAAATCCATGTTTCTCCTGCTAATAGTTACACAGCCTTATGAAGTCACGGTCCTTTAAATTTTTCCATAAATGCAGGTCTTCTTTTGGGACTATATTCCCCGGTGGAGGCATACATTCACTCCACACTTTTTATTGTGCTTAAACGTTAAAATTTAGTAACTTCTAAAAAACCCTGAATACATGTCTTGTTGAACAAACATGGATTACCTATCCCAAGAACGTTTCAAGTATCAACAAGTTAATTTTAATAGCAGAATGAACTGAAACCAATGGAGGTCTGGAAGGTAGGAAAAACATTCTTAATTCACCATTCCAGTAGTATGCTTTGGGAAATGATTGTCAGTAACGTTATGCGTATGAATATTGAATATATTAAGCTCAAGCATGCAAAATGGACAGTATGGTCCTTTAAGTAGTAAAACATTTTGTATCTTTGATTAAAATTGATTGACTGACTGAGCATTTCAGTGGTGCTATTTAAGTACACATAGTGAATATAAACTAACTACGGCTCATATAATGATGACATTATTTTAAAACACAGATAAAGCTTTAAAAAAAAGTCAGAATACGTCGCACTCTTCTTGCAGCTGCAAATTAAAACAAAACATGAAGAAAAATCAGATGCACAGAAAATATCCTGACTGAATATGAAGAGAGGGTCACGTGATGCAGAGAGAGAAGATGCATACATACACCAAGTATGGACTTTTAATGCTTCAGAGAATTTCATGGCTGAAGCAGCAGACTTACAAAGGTGGATTTCTCTGTGTGAGCTGTAGACAAAGACAAAGACAGATAAAAAAAAACCAAACAAAAAAAAAAAAAAAAANCTTTTCGAGCCAAAACTCGATGGGACGGAGGGGGTTAAATGGTGGACAAGATCAGTAATTAACAAGACTATCACTTCTTGGAATGTAGAATTTAACCAGACTTCCAAATCAGTTAGTGAAGTGTGTGAAAACGTAAAGCTGATGGAAAGAAAAGTCACAGAGGTGTGAGAAAAGATTTGTGAGACTAAAGGGCAGTTGGCTGAAATGTGGCGGGGAGAGAAAGTCAGCGGGAGCAGCAGGAAGAGAAACGCCAAACTGCCAGAACTCCTTCATCCCAGAGTCTCTTTGGCTGGATTTACTCTACAAGTCTTGATGCTCAGTTCTGATCTTTAGCCTATATCTGATGTTTTTGTTCATTGTATTTACATTTTCTTTTTTAAGCGGCTCATATCTGATACCTGTATTCATGCTTTGACCTTTGGCCTGTAGCAGCAGGATGCAGCTACGCATGCACGCATTTCTGAGACGCATGTAAAGAAAATGCTTCATGGACTAAGATGAGAGAAGTATTTAAAATCTGATCAGCAGGTTAAAACTTTCACATGCAGAGAGAAACATCTGATATGTTGTGTGAGCGTTTATCTCTTCATCAGGACACGTATGTTCATCTGTTAATCATGGAGGAGAAGCGGGTGGAGTTGGAGTTTTGCTGCTGTAACAGGAGCCTGTTATCACACACTAACATGTCTATTTGACATAAGCACACATCAGCATGTCTGATATATGTAGCATGTCCTCCATTTCTGTTTACAGAGAGCGTCATCATATTGATGCTGACATCATCATATGCAGATAAAGCAGAACGTTACGTAGGAGTCAGAATGGGAAGGAAATTCTGATCTGTGGATTTAGACAGCAGCAGCATTGGTGGATATCTGATACATATCCGATTTATTTCTACATATGTAAGAGGCCCAAAATGGATCTGAGAATACCTGATTCCATGTGGCCTTTTACCATTTACATCTTCAGGAAGTGTGTCTGATACGTGTCACATGTGAGCAAAAGATCAGAATCAGGTCACATGTGTGTGGTCGTGTAAATCCAGTCTTTGAAACATGGAAACACGGTTAAAACCATGGTGACAAACAACCACATCAAAATCCACAGATGATGTCACCGCAGACCTGAGAAAGTTCAGTTTCATGATCTCATCAAAGCACCAAGAAGAAAGATTTTCCTCCGGTTCACCAGTGGTTCAGATTAACCACAAGCTGCTCCACCTTAACTCCACCTAAAGCAACCTAAAGCATTCCAAATGATGCAGGTGGAAGGCTGAGGATCCTCAACATTTATCATCTGCAGTATTACTTCTGAACCGTATGAGAGAAAAGTGTTTCTCTGTTCATGCTAGAATATAAATGAATCTGTGTTTTCTGGATCATGATCTCACTCAGGTTTCTGCCTGTTAGCAGCAGGCCGGACACAAACTCCCCACCGCCGCTGTCTGACAGGACCACCGGAGCGCTGGCCCGACACGTGACCGGCGCCTCTCCACCGACAATCAACCTCCACGGAGAACAGAGCGGGGGCTCGGCAGGCGCCCCAGGGGCCTCAGCTTTCAGAAATCAGCTTGAAATCAGAGGAGCTGGACCCACACGTGCCGCTTCACCACCAAACCTGTGAGCACCCACACGCCATCTTCTACACGCTTAACGAGGATTAAACCATTAGCCAATCAACAGAAAGATAACTCATCAATGCAATGAAAATATAAAAAGTCATCAATAACTCTGTAGTATTCTCACCATTACTACTACGAGTAACAACAATAGTAACAAGAGAAGAAGAAGAAGAAGAAGAAGAAGAAGAAGAAGAAGAAGAAGAAATATTACTTTAATAAGTTTGTTGATCTGTGAAGAGTTTTTAAGGCAGATCAGGACACAGAACTTTTTGTTGAGCAAATAATCATATATGACAAAATGCTGTAGTATGACACGTACTGAATGTATGTATTAAAACATACGACACAGCCCGCTGTATGAACAGCAGCAGCAGCAGCACAGGTTTTAATAAGGCTGCTTCTCATTGGTCGATCAGTCGATTTGGAATGTTAACAGTTGCAAATGGCTGCTGCTTCTCCACTTTTCCTGCGTTTGTACTGAACTGAGGCGTCCGTGTGTCTGAGAAACAAATTAATCCTTCACAAAGTGAAACCCGCCGCCTCGCCACGCTAAGACGCTCTGATTAATTTCTACAACTCAATTATCAGATCAGCAGCAGATCACACACACTTTAATGCTCTTATGCACTCAATGGGAGCTGGTCAATAAAGGAGGGGAGGGGAGGGGAGGGAGTCGTGTGTGTGAAGTCCAGATCAGCAAACAAACGCTGCAAACAAACGCATTCCTCTGCAAATGAATCTGAGACTGAAAGCTAATCCAGCCTGTTCCAGAGCAGAAACGCCTCAAACTGCCAGAAAAATCCTCAATCATGTCCAGAGGATCCGCAGTGACCCGTCAACTATGGCTGTGCCAGAACATAATGCTTATAATAGTACTAGTATAATTATTTTTATATGATAAAAATGTCTAAATCATAATTATTGATGATACTGCAGCATGATGAAGTGTTGATGAATTTTCACTTCATGTACAAAAAGAAGAAACTAAACAATCATGTCTGAAAGTAGCAGCTCAGCGGCTGATGAATTAGTTCTTCTGTTATTTGAAATGGTTCAGCTACAAACTAACAGGCTAACAGCTAAAGGTGGAAACTAATCAGTTTCTCCACCTGAAGCAGAAACACCTGGTGAATACCAAGAAAGTCACAAGTCACATGAGGAGGAGAGCCAATCAGATGATGAGACACAAACCAAGCAGGAAGTGACTCAGTCAAGAGTAGCAGCTAAAGCTAATCTGAGTTAATGTTTACAAGCTAAAATATTACAGGATTTAGTTATTTCTACTTTTACTGAAGAGAAGAACTCTACTGTTTCTACTTTTACACTGACTCATGTTTAGTCATGTTGTTACAGTTTGTAGTATTGTTTACTTCTAAAATCACCATGACAACAGCATTACACTGTTCATCTTGAGTACTGTTAGAATAAAAACACCTTCAGATATAATGAGATTATTTTAAGGTCGTATTACCTGAATAATTAAACAGCAAAATAAACATGTTAAACATGAGGCCGTGTGGCCATTTGCTGCGTCGCATCACGATCACTTCCTGCTGACAAACTAACCAGATGAACTCATCTAAAAAACACAAATCTCAAACTGCTTACAGAAAGAAGTTATTTAAAAAAATGTGTGTGTGTGTGTGTGTGTGTGTGTGTGTTGCTTTCTGTTTGCAGGCCTCTAAGTGAAGGGTCCTGCTACGATGAAGCAAACTGAGACCTTTAATTATTCTGGTTCTTTACTTTAAATAAAGAAGAGTAAATGAGGGATTTGAAGTTGTTCAGTCAACTGAGTTTCTACTCACATTTCATCTAAAGCAGCAAACACACTCAACAATCACCTGAGAACTAAACTAAGAATTCTTCTCAGCACACGTGAGTCGTGTGTCGAGTCCATGAGTCGAGTCGTTCTCGCTCTGCAACAAGAAAACCACGAAGCAGCGAAGCAGCAAGTCTGACACGAAAACAGCACGTCTGTGTTAGCAGCGGCTAACGCCAGCGCTTTGGCTGAGCCAGTGATTTGGGAGGTTCCCCTCCTCAGCCAGTGCTGGCTGAGGAGGGGNGCGCTTTGGCTGAGCCAGTGATTTGGGAGGTTCCCCTCCTCAGCCAGTGCTGGCTGAGGAGGGGAACCTCCCAAATCCCTGCACCATTCTTTGATATGAGGGACAGCTAAGCCACAGGGGTCACCCTCCCCCGCCCACCAGGTCAGGAGGACTAACACCCACCCAAGTCTTCTGTGGGAGAGCCTGATCCCGACCCAGCGACATGAAACTGTCCACATGGAGATTACAGCAGTGACAGACCGTGTGTGTGTGTGTGTGTGTGTGTGTGTGTGTGTGTGTTGAAGACATTTCCTAAAAGCAGCTCCGTGTCACACTCACATGTGTGAAAATAAAGGAGCCCGACAAGTCCAGTAGAGATTAAATGAATTAAAATAATGGCTGCATTCCATTTCTAAGCATATATGTAAATGTATGTAATATAATATATATGTAAATGTCTTTAGGCAGGTGAGTTAAGGGAGCGTTTCCTCTAAGCTGTTTATCTACAAAAGCATTTTACCTCAAACTCCTTCACTTTCCACAGATGAACAGATTATTTCTGCGATGGATGCTGCTTTTTAAAGAGGATTTGTCCTGCATAAGTGTGTTTGCATTGATCATTCAGCAGCAGCTAATGGATGATCAATAAGAGAGGATGGACTAATCTGTAAATGTGATTAATTGAGCTAATCCTGTTTATAGAAGAGCAGCAGAAATGATCATTTCCAAACAGCTCTATGAGAAGTGATCAGTGAGAGGCAGGATGACCTTGGTTTGTCTGGACTCGCTGTGCTGCTCTGATCTGCTGGAGGTTCTGGACAAAACCAAGGTCCAGAGTAGAGATGTGACAGGTGGTGTTCATTTCATTATAACTGTGACAAAATATATAACGACCTTTTTTATATGATGAAGACACTGACTAGATGAAAATCAGTGGAATCAAACAAGAACTGTGACTAAATCTCTTCATGTTGTTGATGAAAAAAGATGGGTTTTATTTATTTATTTTTGGAAGAGCGTTTGACCTCCTGCTGCTAACATTAGCTGGCGCAGCATTTTATCTCCTGCTGCTAATGTTAGCTGGTAGAGTGTTTTATCTCTCCTGCTGGTTACGTTGGCTGGTAGAGTGTTTTACGCTAACGCTAGCTGGTAGAGCGTTTTACGTCCTTCTGCTAATGTTAGCTGGTAGAGAGCGTTTTACCTCCTGCTGCTAAATTAGCTGGTGGAGCATTTTACCTCCTGCTGCTAACATTAGCTGGTGGAGCGTTTTACCTCCTGCTGCTAAAGTTAGCTGGTGGAACATTTTATCTCCTGCTGCTAACGTTAGCTGGTGGAGCGTTTTACCTCCTGCTGCTAAAGTTAGCTGGTGGAGCATTTTATCTCCTGCTGCTAACGTTAGCTGGTGGAGTATTAAGCTCCTGCTGCTAATGTTATCTAGTGGAGCATTTTACCTCGTGCTACTAACGTTAGCTCGTTGAGTGTTTTGCCTCTTTGGGTGTTTTTGCTAATGTTAGCTAGGGGAGTGTTTTATCTCCTTCAACTAACATTAGCTAGTTCTGCTAATGATAGCTAGTGGGATGTTTTATCTCCTGCTGCTAATGTTAGCTAGCGGGGTGTTTTAGTTCCTGCTGCTGATGTTAGCTAGCGGGGTGTTTTAGTTCCTGCTGCTAACATTAGCGAGTGGGGTGTTTTATCTCCTGTAAACCCAGTATAACCAGTATAATCGCAGGCTTCTCTCTGGCCACTCTGCAGCAGCAGGGTGTGAGGTAAGTCGCTCCAGAACCTCATGTTGCTCATTCGCCTCCCCTCCCCCACCCACATTTCTCCTGCCAGTCCAGGACTGAACCTGGAGCCTTCAGTCTCAAGCTTCTCAAGTTAAACTGAGTTACTGTTTACAAACTAAAATATTACAGGATTTATTTATAATTTTACTGAATGTAATTTTACTCCTATTGTGTTACATATTAATTTTATATATTTATATACACACTATATACATATTTATTGTATATAGATATATGTTTACAGTTTGCATTGTGTACTTCTGCAGTCACCAATACAGCACTGTTCAGTGTGACACTGTTCATATAATCTTGAAAATCACACCACAAAAATACCTTCAGATATCCTGATTTCAAGAATGTTACCTACCCTTACATTTGTGACATTTAAGACATTTTAGCTTTAACTGAAGTTGAGAGTAAATATCAACTTCGTCTATATTAAACATATTTTTAATGAACAGCAGATTTTACGAGTTAACCTAATAAACTAAATAAAACACTAAACCTAATAAAACATAATACCTGCTTATCCTGTGCAGGGTTGCGGGGACTGGAGCTTATCCCAACATGCATTGGGTGATAAGCAGGACTTGCACACGCACACAAGCGCACACAGACAAACCCATTCATGCCAACAGACTTTTCTGTGATTTTAGTGATAATTTTATGTTTTGTCTGACCTGCTTGTTGCTGTTTCTTGTGCACTTGTGTGTTTGTACATCATGTGTGTTTTTCATTGTGTTTTTTACAGATGCACAAACTACATTTCCCTTGGGATAATAAATAAACTGAACAGGCTGCTCCATGTCAGTGAAATGGAAACTCTGTGCATTAATCTTATATAATATTTTTTAAATGTTTCTTAAGTTTTTCAGTTATTCCAATTTCATCATGAAATTCTATGAAACTTCACTGAAAAAAAATTCAAATGCAATCAGATCAGTGAATGTCGACTAAAACATAAATCAAACCTCACTAATGGTGTGGCCTTGCTGGTTGTGAGCGTGGTGTGTGGACGGCGATGTGGAGGTCGGTCGGTTCCAGTCTGCTCCATATCTGAACCAGTAAAACAAACCTTCTGGACACAAAACGTTCAGCTCCAATACGCCTCCATATGTTCTCCAGAATACCAAATGAGGACGTTTAGGCATCTGCTTACAATCTTATATAATTGCAGGTGGAACATGAAGGTCAATTGGGCCAATTAGATTTTTATGGACAAACCTGTTGCTGCAGTTAAGAGGCGTCCATTTTCTGTCGAGCAGATCCTGAGTGGGTGCTGTGGTTTGGCTTTCTCACAGGAAACAGGACCCTAATTCCATACAGTGTCAGTTTGGATATTGGATTGCTTGTGAAAACAAACAGTGATTGCAGAGCTGGAGCTGCTTTCAGTAGAGGAGTCCTTGTTCAGCTTGTTTGTCCTATTTAGATGACCAAGGTAAACCAGTAATCTGTTTATGTGCCAAGTTCTTTCTGAAAAAATTATGAATACTCTGAATCACAGAAGTTGTAATTTTCTAATACTGAAAAGTCCAGGAGAGCACATAAGAAAAATATGGATAAATGCCAGAAAAAACAATTTCCACATCTGCAGAGGAACATTTCTATGACCACAAGTAGAGAATAAAATATTCTGAATAAAATTTACATCCATTGCTGTTTGTCTTCCTGTAGGTGACCTCTTTGAGGGTGGGGTGGGNAAATGAATACAGGAGTGAAAGTGGGCCCTTGGGTTTTCCTGTCTGGGCCTAAAGCTCTCAGAAGAAAAGGTGTAGCTGCAGGCACAGGGATCAGGTTCAGCAAGCAGGAAACGCATCATTACGCTCTGAGAGCAGCAGAGCAGCGTGAAAAGGCTACAGGCTCTTATCCTGTTCACTAATAAACACGTCCACGCCATGTTCACTAATAAAACACAAGTACTCACCAATAAAACACTAATAAAACACATACACACTGTGTTAACTAATAAACATGTCCACACCGTGTTCACTAATAAAACACAAGTACTCACCACTAAAACACTAATAAAACACATACACACTGTGTTAACTAATAAACATGTCCACACCGTGTTCACTAATAAAACACAAGTACTCACCACGTTCACTAATAAAACACGTCCACACTGTGTTCACTAATAAAACACAAGTACTCACCACGTTCACTAATAAAACACATACACACTGTGTTAACTAATAAACACGTCCACACCGTGTTCACTAATAAAACACAACTATTCACCATGTTCACTAATAAAACACATACACACTGTGTTCACTAATAAACACAAGTACTCACCACGTTCACTAATAAAACACATACACACTGTGTTAACTAATAAACACGTCCACACCGTGTTCACTAATAAAACACATACACACCTTGTTTAATAAACATGTCCACACTGTGTTCACTAATAAACACATCACATCGTATTCACTAATTAAACACGTACACACCATGTTGACAAATAAGCATGTCCACATCGTGTTCACTAGTAAAACACGTACACACCGTGTTGACTAATAACCATATCCACACTGCATTCACTAATAAAACACAAGCACACACCATATCCATGAGTAAACATGTCCAACACTGTGCTCACTAATAAACATACACACTGTGTTCACTAATAATGTACATACACACTGTGTTTCACGAATAAACATGCATCCACAGTGTTCACTAATAAAGACATGTACACACTGTGTTCACTTACAAACACACATACACATGTTCACTAATACAACACATTCACACCATGTCAACTAATAAACACGTCCACACCATGTTCACTAATAAACAGATCAAAAGTGTTCACTAATAAACATGTGTTCACTAATAAGCATGTCCACAGTGTTTAATAAACACATCCACACAGTGTTCACCAAAAAAAACACATGTACATACAGTGTTCACCAATAAACACATCCACAGTGTTCACTAATAAACACATGTACATACCATGTTCACTAACAGACACATCCACAGTGTTCGCTATCAAACACACATAAACACCATGTTTTAATGCACACATCCACACAGTATTCACTATTAAACACACATAAACACCATGTTCTAATGCACACATCCACACGGTATTCACTATTAAACACACATAAACACCATGTTCTAATACACACATCCACACGGTATTCACTATTAAACACTTGCAAACTCTGTATTCACTAATAGACACATCCACATAGTGTTCATGAATAAACATGTCAACACTGTGTGACACAGACCAGATCATTTCACTGCCCAACTGCACCATAACAACTTCTTTAATGTTTGGAGTTGGTGTGATGAAACTGTCACGCAGTCAGTATGTTTACAAGTTCACAACACTATTACTATTACTATTACTTCACTATTATTTGTCAGTACTCAGATTAAGGCATTAATACCAGTAAGATGTATACATAGATGGAATTAATTTTTCCACGGTTCACTGAACATACATGACGTGTTGTGTATTCAGAGTATGAGGAGAATCAGCTGAGGACATACATGTGGAGGTGTTTTACTCTGATTTTAACGTTTACACGTCTGAAAAAAATCCATTTACAATCACCTGATCTAAGTCCGTTACTCAGAGAGAGAGATTACTGATTTATGTTGATTTCAGTTTAATTATGGTGTTTACATGATGTTTGAAAAATATGTTTTTTTCCCCTAATCCATAATAAAAGATTTAATGTGCATATATTGGTATGGAGAGACAATATGCTGTTGTGTGATTCTGACAAAATCAAAAAAATCAAACACGATACACGATTACCATTTCCAGACAACTCAGTTTGTTTCAGTGTCATTACTAACAGGCTCACGTCTCACCATCCACTCCTGTCTGAGTGAACATCACGGCAGAGGACTCAGGAAGACCCACTTCTAAGAGACAAGCACAAACAACCTCAGTCATGTAGACGAGTCACAGCTCTTCTCACAGAAAGAAAATAAGAATATCAAAAAGACCAGAACTGGAATATCATTGGCCCTTTAAGTGCTGTGAGTGGTGGTGCGCTGCATGTACAGCGCATGCATAAGGAGTGCAATCAGTCCTCGGATGCTGCATGGAGACAGAAAGTTCCTAATGCCCTAATGCTCTGGCTGGAATGCTACAGACCCTGGTGGACTTTACTGTCTTAAAGGACCATACCACCCATTTTGCATGTGCCTAATATAATCAATTTTCATACATGTTATGTTACTGACAATCATTTCCCAAAGGATAAAACCATATTTCAGATTTCCTGATATTTTGGAAAATCTCTTAATCTTTCAAAATCAAATATTCAAGTGATACACCCACCTTAAAAATCCATGTTTCTCCTGCTAATAGTTACACAGCCTTATGAAGTCATGGTCCTTTAAATTTTTCCATAAACACAGGTCTTCTTTTGGAACTATATTCCCCGGTGGAGGGGAATATAGTACTTTCACTCCACGCTTTTTATTGCACTTAAACACTAAAATTACATAACTTCTAAAAAAAACCCTGAATACGTCTTGTTGGTGATGATGGATTACCTATCCCAAGAACGTTTACAGTATCAACAAGTTGATTTTAATAGCAGAATGAACTGAAACCAATGGAGGTCTGGAAGGTAGGAAAAACATTTTTAATTCACCGTTCCAGTAGTATGCTTTGGGAAATGATTGTTAGAAATGTTACGTGTATGAAAATTGAATATATTAGGCTTAAACATACAAAATGGATGGTATGGTCCTTTAAACCTGTGCTTATGCATTATTGACAAACTGTAAGTAAAATTAATTTTTTAAAGATAATTTATTCATTGCTATTCACACCTGTTTATAGCGTCTGCCAGGTATTTAATATGTTTAATTGGTAACAGGATAGTGTATTTCATGGATAACACTGATAATTTGCACCTGTACCATTTGTTTATTCCTTTTATTAGCAGTGAAACTTTGTTGATGTTCATACTTGGTATATACTTGTGTTTTATTGACTTACTGTGAGTTTATTGACTTTATTTGTATCTTGGGGATATGCCAAGACAAGCCTCTACCTGTGCCGTACTATACTGTGCTATTACATTAGTTCTATTAAATACTGATAACTGCATTCTGGACTGCTGGTGTTCTTACCGACATCCCAAGGCAACACTGCACCATATAAGCCATGCCTATCGCCTTCTAAATCTAACACTGATCCTTTGAGCTGGATGTGGTGATTTCCTTGGATTAGTTAGTCAGAATTCAGATCCGTTCATCCAGTTGTGATCCTGGTTTAACCTCTATACACCCACAGCATCAGACTCAGCTGCCTTGTCACCTGAGAGACTATGATGTTCAGGATATTGGTCAGAGAGAAGCCGCCCGGTATAATTAGTTTATACTGCACAGTATGCACAGTGGCTAAGAGAGAAGCATTCCAGCTACCAGAGGGTGCAGCAGGGGAAGTGACACCATATTCATCTCAATCCTCCAGTCCTGTAAGCCAGCAGAGAGGTTACATCACATTGGATGAGGATGGATGGGCTGCCACTAACAGCTGCTGGCTAAGGACATCTCATATCAGGAGAACAGACATTGTTTGAATCCTCCTGAGTCATGTGCAGCACGAACCAGTGATCAAAGGTCCACTTCTTCATTCCACAGTCCTCGGAAGGACAACCTCATCACGTCCTCACAGTAGATTCCCTATATTACCCCATAATGACCCTTTATAGAGTTCCCACAAAGCTCAATACCATTAGCAGTCTGCTGACCCCAACACAACTCACCCTTTAATCCTGTACCTATACAAGCAAGTCTATTTCCTCCACCGAGACCCCCATCCAGAGCACTTCCTCAGGCATTAAATGTCCCTACTCCAATTCACCATTCATCTCCTAAACTTTCCATGCAACCGGTATATGGCTTTAAAGAGGACATAAATGGGTGGTAAAATGGTTTATCTTCAGAGCCATGGCCTAAAGCCTCTTTACCCGCCAGCCAACTAGCCAGACCTGCTCAAGATGGACTTCCTGAAAAGGATGACTTATGAAAGATAAAGCAAGTTCCAGATCACATGGAAGACCACCTTTAATGACTTCTCAACCAGGTGAGCTGCCTGCATCCCAATATGTTCCACCATGCAGATACAGCATAGAACCCACTCACCATGTAGCTGAACCCACCAGCCAGTCATATCCTGTACCTACCTGCCTCTACCTTAATCCCCCCAAGACCAGCAGAGCCACCTACCCTGCACCACAATATCAGCCCACATTCCACCATGAGAAGTCCTGCCGAGGCTCTATTTAAACTATTCCTGACTTCTCTATGAAAGATCCCAGTGGGTTCACCTTCCTCAAGATTGCCTTGGAAAACCTCCTCCCTCCTGATGCCACAGAACTGTTTCAGTATCAAGTCCTTTTGGGCCACCTCAAGTTGGAGGACGCCTGTCTTATAGCTGACACCATGAATGCCTTTGGGCAGCCTTACAAATGAGCTCTTAAGAAACTATCCACTGTTATGAATGCTCCAGACATTCGACGTGGGGATTTAGAGAGCTTTTAGAAGTTTGCTCTTCACGTCTGTGCTCTGGTTGGAATGCTACAGACCCTAGGTAATGAGGATGTAGTGGAGCTGAGGTGTGGGTCACATGGAATGGCTGCTAACCAAATTACCTCCTGAAATGAGATCAGAGTTTGAATATGGGCTGTCAATCTGGAGTTGTGTACAACTTGGTGGATTTTTCAGAGTGGCTGATATAAAGTGTGGTGTCAGGATAGTGAAGGCCGTGCTAACATTAAGAGACAAAAGCACGGCCAGCTCATAGACACTAAATCATCCTGCCCAGCCACTGTACTGCATGGGGCTGAGGATACTTTGAATAAGCAGACCACAGAGCCAACCCCAAAGAAGCACCACCCAGTGCTACCCAGACTAAAGCTATGTAATGCTGAGGCTTATTGTCTGTACTGTGACAGCAACAAGAACTTCCTGAGCTAGTGTGAGACCCGCAAGTCCTTTAAAAAAAGATCAAATAGTGGATTCAGACCAACCAGCGCTGCTGGCGATGTGGAAGATCACACCAGGCAGCACAGTGCACTCTCAGGAAACTCTGTAAGCGTAAAGGGAAACATCTTCAGATACTGCATGAGGTTAACACTAACACTGTGAAGGAGGGTTCCTGCTTGGTGAACTCCACTTCTGAGATCCTTTATCTGGACAGACCTGCAGACTGCAGCCACTGCCCACACTTAAAGTAGGCAGAGATTTTCTCCATTATGAAAACAAAATGGTTGTCTTACACAGTCCTGGATGATGCTCCTCTCAGCTGCGGCCCACAAACTATGTCTCCAAGGCCTCTGTGAAACCCAAGCCCTCTGCACTCTTTGCCATGAGGTACAGACACTTAATGGCTCAGCTGACTCATTCCCAGTCCTTCCAGATCCATGATGCTTTCACCTCCAAGCGTCTTAGCCTTGCTGATCACACCTTTCCGTGGCTGCTCTCTGCTATTAAGACCAAATATCATCATCAAAGAGACCTGCCATTACAGCCATTCAAAAAGTAAGTCCTATGCTGCTTATTGGAGCAGACCATCCATACCTGATAACCCCTGTTGAGCCCATACACCTAGGACCTTCTGGTGGGCCTGCAGCTATCAAGACTATGCTAGGTTGGATGCTTCAGGACCCAGCATGGATTACTGAGTCACAAGTACTGCCCCACCAATCTCTCAGTCCTTTGGAAGTGGATTTGAGAAGGAATGTGGAGAAGTTGTGGGAAGTGCACATTTTGCCACACAGGTGTGAGAAGTTGGCAAACAGTTCAAAGGAGGACCAACAGGCTATCAGCCTCCTTGACGCCAAAACAGTGAGGGTGCTACTCCACTGTTGAGGAGGAAGAATTCACCTTTCTTTCTAAAGTGTAGGAGTGGCAAGTCCTCCCATTTGGAACTACCTGTAATCCTGCGCCATCTACGCACTGCAAAGGCATGTTTTCCTTCCATAGTACACCTGATGAAGATGTGCGGTTCTCTGTAGAAAGGTGTTTTTATGTCAACAACTGTCTGCAGAGCTTACCATCAGCCCAAGAAGCAAGACAGTTGGTCAACAGCTTAGACTCCTCTTTGCTTCAGGGGATTCTGAAATCCACCAATGGATGAGTAATGTGCTGGACGTCCTTCACCACCTCGCCTCAGATGCAACGTCTGATATGCTGGCTTTGGTTGGTCCATGGTAAGTCAGAGGTCCATGAGTCCATACTGGGACTGAGCTGGCAGTGTGATGGGACACCCTTATAAGCACAGGCCTGTCACCTGTGGAAAACCTACCTACCTACACCGCACGGGCAAAGATCCTGTGTGCCTGTAGGACAAGCCAAGAGACTGGGATAACCCACAGGTCCCTGAACATCTCCTAGCATGGCAAAGCTGGGAAAGTGAGCTTCAACTCTTACCAGCAACCCAACAGCCCAGATGTTACACAGCTGCCTACATGGATGTCCCAGACACCATCAGAGACATGCCTCTGAAAAGGCACATGGATCTGTAGCCTACCTGAGATGATTAAAGGATCAAAAAGTTATGTTCATGATTTTTTTAAAAAATTTTTCTTACATTATTTATAATAATTATAAATCAGAGATCAAAGGCATCTGTTATATGAAATGTGACATAAAGAATGATTATCATTATCACTTTTGTCTGTTTCCGTGTTTTTTAGATTTACATGCTTTGGTCCATGTGTGTATATTCAACACAGGCTGCAGTGAACCTCCTCACTAAAACATCATCACTAGGCATTTGTCAGACACAGCAGCAACACCCACAGCTTCAGTGAGGGTCCTCTGTGTGGGAGAGCAGACGAGGCTTGAGGCTTGATGAAGAGGCTCAAAGTGTGTGAGATCAAATCAAAACTCTCCATTTAAAAACTGACTGATTTGTGAGGTTTTCTTTTTTTATCAAAGTTATTGATCACTAACACGTGAAGTAAATACAGTTTAAAACATCGATCATCGGATTTAATATTGATGAAATTTATCGTCAGGATGAAACTTGTCTTCATTTAGTGTGTCAGTGTGTTTTATGAATCACTTCCTGACATTTAAATAAGGAAATGCTGTAGTAACGCCTCTTTAAAGACAAACAATAAATGATGCTGATAACAGATGTTTATGAATAAGGGAACGTGGTTGTGTGATGATATTTACCCTTATTGGCATGTTAACTTTAGGCTTTATGAATCCTGCCCTTTGTGTCTGATTAAACATTATTTCTCTGTTTACAGCTGTACTGTGTGTTGTACCAATAGGTATGAATTATAAACCAATGGTTTTAATTATAATTTAATTGTAATGCACCCAAAGCTACAGGTATGCCTGCATGCTGTGACATTTTGATATGAGGACCTCATAAATACAACAATGTCAAAGTTCATTCTAAGGTGAAATGAAATATAAAAACATAAAAATAAAGTGCACAGTGCTGATAGTTAACGATAGTTAGTTTCCCAGTCAAGATGTTTTTTCATTTTAATCTGAATTTTAATTTGATGCTGTTTTTTTTTTATTTATGGAAGCAAAGTCTTTGTTCAGCTAATATTAAACACAGCTGATAAACGTGTCTTATTTTGTCTAATAAAGACAAAGATTTTAATAGAAAAATATCTTTACCTAAGAAAAGCATCACTTTGGTTCTGAATCATAGCAATATATGAAAATAAAATGATACTCAGCCATTATGAAGATTTACAAATCTACTGGCAGATAAAATCTTAAACAGCAGTTTTATGAAATCAGATGTAAACACATTTCAGCTGCATGTTAACGTGTTAGTGCAAATAATCCATCAGATAAAACTTGCATAAGTTACTGAGCATGCTCAGTATGACACCCACACAGGAAGTTTAAAGTGTGTGTGAGACACTGCTGCATTTCTGCGTATCAGAGGATAAATTAAATTACAGTAATTAAATGAAATTAGTTAACACCTCACGTTATCTGAATCCAGGTTTTCATAAAGGTGTAATGGAGCCTCAGTTCACTCTGACCAGTGTTTCTGTATTTTCTATGAAAAGAATCACACTGACAATAAACACGAATGTTTGAAGAAATAAAACAGAGCCGTTTCTTAATAACACCGTTAATCAGGCGGCTCCACAGGGACATCTGGAAATACACGTATTAATGTGAAATCAAACTGGAGCTGCAGGTTTGCTGTTTTTTTTAGGTTCCTTCTGCTTTGGTTCTTCTACAACCTTAATGACAAACCTGTCTGTTCCAATCAGCTCTGCGCCGCGCCGCAATCCATTTTTCAAACTTTATGACAGCTTTAATCGCTCCCACCTGCTGCTGATCAACGCACACATCCACTCACATGTGTGGACGCACACGCACGTTCACTCCCATGTGTGGATGCACACAAAGACGGCTGTGAGCACATTGTGCCTCTATGCTCAGAGCTCGCCCCGCCAGTAAATTAGTTCCAGCTACAGTGAACACACACACACACACACACACACACACACGGCTGTAGGATCGTGGTGGATGTTCTGAGGTTTTTGTGTTGATGTCACTTAAATCATATTTTAGATAAATTTATAATGTAGATGTTGCAGGACTGTATTGTTGTAAAGGTAAAAATAAGTGACATTCTATCATTCAAACCTCTGAGCACATGTGAGGTCATGAAGGTTCTCAGCCTGTGGGTCCTGATCAGAGGATAAACCAAAGGAGAGGAGAAACGTCTTCAAGTTTGAACAACAAGTCCAGATGCCTTCACTAAACCTGTTTATTAGTCTTTACAGTGTCAGTAAGTACATCCTGTCTGTTAGCAAGAAAATCAGAGTTTTACTTCCTGTAGGTAATGCCTAGGTTAGATAGCCATTTGTATCTGTTGAGCCTTTACTGTAGCACATTTAACAATAACTGAAATTGGAAAAACACTTCAATCATAGTTTCACAGTAAATACACCCCTAGTCAAAACAAAGCAGCATGTGTCAGTACATGAAACACCTTTACTACACACACTTCCTGTTTTAACACCACATCACCTGTCACCTTTTCATGCTACNATGAAACACCTTTACTACACACACTTCCTGTTTTAACACCACATCACCTGTCACCTTTTCATGCTACACCTGAATATTGTGATATAATGTTTGTGCAAGACACATTTTGTAACAGTCTGAAGCCACACAGTAAAAATGCCTCCATGTGGGAGACAACTGTCAGAAGATTTGATAAAAACAATCATTGCATGACCTGAAAGAAAAGTTGGGTAAAAAAAAAAAAAACATTGCTAAAACTTTGCTAATAAGCAGAAATCCTGTGGTGAAGGTGATCCAAAGGTTTAAAGCATGGGTCAGAGGTCACCAAACAGCAAGCACATGTAGCTCAGAGATGTCACAGAGAGCTGTTAGCGTGTTGCTAAGCTAGCACTGAAGGACAGATGCATGATGTCTCCCAGCTAGCTGAAGCTGCATCAGAGTTTCACAGCTACAATCAGGAGAACATGGACAGGTCAGAGCTCCATGGACAGACACCTCGTCCAACGCCGTTACTCACGCAGCGACACGAGGAAGCCAGGCAGAAGTTTGCTGCTACACAAGGACAAAGCCTGAACCTTCTGGGACTCACATGAGAGTAAAATAAAGCTGTTTGGCTCTGATGGTGTGCAGAGAGTTTGATGGCGTCCAGGAGAAGAGTACAAAGAAGAGTGCTTAGTACCACTGTTAAGCGTGGAGGCGGAGCCTCATGGTACGGGGTTGCATGAGCTCATCAGGGGTTGGAGAGCTGCAGTTCATCGATGGAATCATGAATGCTGACTTATATATCAAATACTGGAAGAGAAGATGCTCCTTCACTGAGAAGGCTGGGATGGGCTCAAGATTTCAGCAGGANAAATACTGGAAGAGAAGATGCTCCTTCACTGAGAAGGCTGGGATGGGCTCAAGATTTCAGCAGGACAACGACCCTAAACACCATGCCAAGAAGCCTTCTGACTTTTTAAAAAAAAAGAAGGTGAAGGTATGTGATTGGCCCAGTATGTCTCCAGACCTGAAACCAGTAGAACACCTCTGGAATGAACTCAGACAGGAAGTGGAGCAGCGGCAGCATCCAACCTTCAACCTGACAGAAATCACAGCAGCAGAGTGGCTAACATCTCTCAGAGCTGCTGCTGATTTACTGCACTCATGCCAAGACTTTACAAGCTGTGCTGCAAACTATGCTGCAGCTACTAAATATTAACATTTTTGGTAAGGGGTGTACTTACTGTGAAACTATGTTATGAAGAATATTAGTTAATACAAATTCTGTTTGAAGTATTTTCCCAATTTCAGTTGTTGTTAAATGTGCTACAATAAAGGCTCAACAGATCCAAATGGCTCCAGCCTAGACATTACCTACAGAAAGTAAAAACTCTGATTTTCATCCTAACAGACAGGAAGTACTTACTGACTGATGCTGTACATTCTGTCACAGCTTTAATTAATGGTTGTGTGAAGTTTCTTCTCAGTGGAAACTGAGGTTTTTATTAAGGTTTTTATGAACAGCTACAGGATGTTAAAGAGCAGAAATATGCTGGTGGACAGTAGAGATTTAGAGTCATCAGGTCCAGGTTTTACCCCGACTCACATACTGAGTACATATGGTGTATTACTACTACTACTACAGTGTAAAATCGCCTTTCGTGTATATTTCAATCCTGTGAAGGCAGAGAGGAAGTGTTTACCCTTCTAGCAGGTCCATGGTGGAGGTGACCATGTTGGCGTAGAGCAGGGTACGGCCCAGCGAGCGGGTCTTCAGGTTCTTGTTGTAGGTCTCCATGCTGAACTGGTCCCAGTTCTGGAGCTCTGGACCATCAGAGACCAAAGCCAGAGTGCCTTCAGGCAGCGCAGGCCCATCCTGCAGCTCAGAACACGACACCATTCTGAGGGACAGCTTGGACAACTGGATGAGGCCATTTTCGTCCAAACGGGTGTGCAGCCACTTCAGGAACGTTTTCCTGCCATCCTACAGAAACACAGGAACAACATGCATGTTCAGCAAAATCCTACAGCGGAGGAAGAAATCCTTCTGAAAGACATTTTCTGCTTCAGGCACTAAGTCCAACGGCACGTGTCCCCTCTGTTTTCATTTCTTTGTTTCTTTACAGAGCAATCAAACTAATATTATTATTAAAAGGAGCCAGAAGAAGGAGTAATTCATAAAACATAGCTACAGATTTAACGAAGGCAGCCAGATACAGGAAACACCAGGGAAGGCCTCTGATTGGTGCATTAGCCTACTGTTATTTCCACGCACAGTGAGACTTGACTTATTATCACATACACATCTAAACGTGCAGCAATGAGTGTTTACACATTTTTATCTGCTGATGCGTTCAGCCGGTTCCAAACTTTGGAACAAATGTCAGATTCAGAAATCAGTTGTCCACATTAATAATGGTAAAACGTGTGAATTAGACATTTCTCTGTGAAAGGAGTGTGTCGTAGTGATGTCATCAGTGTGTGTAGCTAATCAATGCCGCGGTGTAATTAAGCAGCCGTCACTTCCCATCAATCACGTTTCCTTTAGTGTTATGGTGACCGTATTACCTCCATATGAATCTATCTCACCTGCATGTCTTTGTTCAGTTTTTTTTTCCCTTTATTTCAGTCTGTAGCACATAGAAAACAAAATAAAATCAAATATGTGAATGTTCCCAACAAACACACCTCCAAGTAGCAAACCGACAAATCAAAATAAGAAGCATCTCACCAGCGATTGAAAAGGTGTAGGCTGAAGCCAAAGCTTATTAAACCAACCCTTCTCACATTTCAGCATTTATTAAGCATCATAAACATCATTAGCATACGCCTTATAGGCAATACTCCACATCATCTTATCAATAACATTTATATGTCCATATGTTTATATAACGTAAGGTGTCAGACCGGTATTTCTTTACACTTCTTCAATACATTAGATTTAAACCTTTTCTTAAATTTGATCATTGTTTTACAAGTTTTTAAGTCATTTTCAAACTTATTCCATAAATTCACCCCTTTAACTGAAATGCATCTGTTTTTCAAATCTGTTCTTGCTTTGATTTTCTTAAACATGTGACTTCCTTTGAGGTTGTAGCAACTCTCTCTCTCTTTCGAAAAATACTTTGTACATTCTTTGGTAATAAATAATTATGTGCTTTATACATTATCTGAGCAAATAGTCTACAAGGTCATTAAATTTCAGTATCTGTGATTTAACAAACAGAAGGTTTGATGGTTCTCGATAATTACTTCTGCTGATGGTTCTTATAGCTCTCTTTTGTAGCTTGAAAATTTGATGGGTATGAGTTTTTTTTTTCTTCTGTAATTTCCCCAAATTTCTGCACAATAATTGATGTATGGAACAATAATTGAAGTTTTCATCTCCCTGCTGCCTTATGTGATATTAAATAGTTCTATCTGCTGTTATTATGACAATAGCTTCAGCATTTTCCCTTTTTATATACAACTTGGGTCATTTCTATTGGGGCATCATTTCATCACTTCCTGTTTAAGTCCATGCGGTGCAGCGATGATGCATCGTGCATCCACACATACAAGAAGTTAAATCTGATGTCGGCGACTCACAGCTTCTCACCCTCCTAAACGTCCGAAAAAACAGACGGACGCTGTTCTGACTGATGGCTCTCCTCTCTAGAAACACAGAGGAGGAAGGAGAGAACTGTTCACACCTGTGCACTCCTGGCCAGTCACAGCAGAAAGCAGGTGTGATGTAAGAACACTGCTCTTCAGAAGGAAGATTTTCCTGTTCAGGCAGTAAGAATAAGTCTCTCTGTAAAACTTATAAAATCTTTTCTGAGAACATCTGGATCAAAGATGAGTTTCAGTCATTTTTAGCTGCGGAATAACTTACAGATTCTGTAATTCCTGATTTCATCTGCCCTCACTTTTGTTTCCTGGGGTCTTGATAAAAAGCACGGAGCTGCATGTTCAGGTCGATCACGTCTGAACAGAATGAACAATAGACTTAATAGATTTATTCAGACGTGTAAATGTAATAATCAGAGTAAGACATGGGATTTCCTCTCATACTCTGATTACACAACACGTCATGTATGTTCAGAGAAACACAGGATCCTGTTAATCTGTTCATGCTGACGACTGACTCACATTATTACCTTCATCAGAGTTCAGACAAATAATCAGAATGAAGCGTTTATGTAAACACACTAACTGACATGTTTCATTTACAATCATTAGTGCAGTCTCCATTCAAAACGTGTCTGTTCAGAACGGGCTGGACTTTATGGTGTGTGCCGCAGCCTGCTATAGTTTAGTTCTGCACGTCCTCGTGAGCTAGCTTTGTTTGCTGTAAGGGTCAGGTTGAGACCATGCTACTGGATCGGAGCGTATCCTGCCGCATGGACTACTTTTTTTACCAGCACAGCTCAATTCTAGAACCACTCATCCAAACAACTTCACACATGACACTGCATGTCTTTGGGTCCTGAGCAATAAACCTGCTGAATATCAGCTTCATTCATGCCAGGTTCTAGAGATGTTGGTGCCACAGACAGAGATTTCTGTCTTGTTAGATATGATATGATGATGATATGATGACAAGATGCTGCAAACAGCTTTTCTGCTTCAGAAATGTTGAATTTACTTTAAAATGATCATTTCCAGCAAACAGCAACTCTTAATTTATTGCTGTTTAGACAGTGACTTAAAAAAAAGCTAAATTCAATAAATACAGATTAACAGATTGACTCGTGTTTATGCAGCATATTACTTATGGGGGCTTTGTGAATCACCAAATGTCTCACTGTTCACCAGTATCAAATAAAAAAATGTGATTCTGTAAAATTTGTAAGATTTTTAAGGTGGGTGTATCACTTGAATATTTGATTTTGAAAGATTAAGAGATTTTGCAAAATATCAGGAAAGCTGAAATACAGTTTTATCCTTTGGGAAATGATTGTCAGTAACATTACATGTATGAAAAGTGAATATATTAGGCTCAAACGTGCAAAATGGATGGTATGGTCCTTTAACACGTCCAATGACATACAACATGTTCATTTTCTCTGCACTCAGGCTGCATCCTGAACTTTACTGCTCAGATTTATTTTCCACTGTGCAGAAAGTAAAAGCTGCTTCCTGCACAGCGGCATGTTGGCGCTCTGCCGCCACCTAGTGGTCAGTCACAGTACATACAGAGTCAAACAAAGTGTTCAACCTCATAAAACAAAGAAATCAAATTTTACAAATTCCTGAAAAAAAGATGAAAAAAGATGAAAGAAAGCAAAAAATTAAATAACACTGCAGAAACAACAGAAAATGAAGGCAAACAAAGTATTACTGTGTCTAAAAATGCTGAAACTTTTCATTAATTGATTAGCTGATCAAAATAGAAATAACTAAAACTTACTTCTGCTGGAACACACATTATGCTACATTACACTACATAACACTACACTACATTATATTACATTACACTACATTAATTACACTATAATACATTATATTACACTCTACACTCTAATGCATTACACTACACTGCATAACATAGATGACATTTTTCACTGTTTTAATCTGTCTGTGAGCTTTTTACTAACCATCACAGCTGCAGGTGAACTTTTTTAGTCTGAGCAGCACTGACCTGCTGTCAATCACTGTGACAGCTGATCAAAGCAGGTCAGTATGTTCCCATGTTTTGATTGGCCGTCAGCTCAGCGACCTGCTGCATCCGTTACTCAATACATTTACATACGTTTACATACGCTTACCATCCAAAACGCTTCCACATGTGCAGAAACATGCAGAGTATCAGAGCTGCAGCTCATATAACAAACAACCTGCCACTCAGTCACATATGTGGAGCTCTCTCACACACACACAAATGCATGCACTCACATAGGCGCACAGACGCACAAACATGCACGCACTGCCAAAAATTCTGTGTATTTGTGATATTATAGTCAGTATTACAACTTTCCACTCAAAATATTTTTCTGAAATGACTATAACTCTATTACAACTTTTTCTTGAATTTTTTCTAATAATTTTAATTAATTTATTCAGATTTTTTTTTTCTAATAATATTTTGACATTTTATTTTTTGAGAGTGGCTTTCTATGTTTTCCACACCAACATATAATAGGCTTTGAAAAACAACCAAGAAGCTGCTCAGACCTGAGCTACATGCTAAAGCAACACGCCTAGAGAACATGCATGTATGTAGAACGTGATCCTGACATGAAGAGGAAGCTGATAGGCACTGAGCTGGTGTTCTGACCTCATCTTTTTACCTGAGCGGTGGCCAGCAGGTGTACTGGACTTGGAGCCGGACTCTGGTTGAGTTCACAGCTGAGGCCCAGAGAGGTGAGGATCTCCGTCAGGACTTCATATCGCCGCGCGTTACTGACCTTCAGCTCGCCGTAATGCTCTGACATTAAAGTGTGGCAGTCTGGAGACGTTTCCAGGTGCACCTGCAGACAGGTAACACGTGTAAAACAGGCTTCAAAGTTTAACTCCCCACCACCCCAAACCATCTTACAACTGTAAGAATATACACGTTGTAAGAACGAATACAAATTAAAGCAGTCAGAGCTTCTACTTAGTCTTGAAGATTTTCACTGCAATCGGCCAAATTGAAAGAATGCTTTCAAATTTGACCAAAAACTGTCGGTTTTGCATAAAATAGTCAACATTAAGCCTCCACTGTTAAGGTCACAGTATGTTTCCCCTGACATGCCTATTAGGGAGTCAGAGGGTGGATGAAACTCCCTTTCCAGTTCAGAGGATAGATATGTGTAACCTTCTGCCAGACACGCCCACTTCACACAGCGACTGGTCAGGTGTGCTGAGGTGTGAGAGTCTGGGGGCTTTAAATTTCTGTCTCAAACTCTTTTTTTCTCTCTCGGTCAGTGTGTCCACAGAGAGGAGTGAAAGTGAAACTTTAACCGTTATCCCCGTTTTTACACAGAATTGCTGTTAATAACCCTCCCCTCTCTTAAAGTCAAACTAAGTTAGATTGGCATGTGTGTGCACTACTGAATGTATAGTAATAATGATCTTATAAGTCTGACATTTGTTCCCATGATTAAGAGGACATTGTGAGCAAGCAATAACAGATTTTAACAGGTCAAAGATAAGCACAGTTAATAGCATATTTCTCTAGGTTTATACAGCAAACATTATAACATCCACTTTTAATAAGCAATATTAGAAATGGGAAAATCTATTTAAGAGTGATTCACACCTTTATCTTTATATCAGTTCTTCCATCAGGTGAGGGAACGTGTGCAGTGCTATGAGAGGAGCAGGAAGGAGAAGCTCTGAGAAACTAACGCAGCTCAAAGCTTCATAAAATTGTGAAATGATATAAGACAACGTGTTATGTCTCATTAATAAGCAGGCCTGTGTTTCCTGTTGTTTCTTCTAGCCTGTAGGTGGAGTTGAGGCTCATCAGGGAGAATGATGTTCACCTCTGACAGTTGGCCTATCACACACTACCTTTGGCCTTTCTGCCCATATCCTCTTTAGTTCAGTGTCCTTTCTTTTCCTGTTTGACTTGGAGACATGATGTCAGTTCCCCTCACAGCACCGCTCCACGCTTCCTTCCTGCACACCACTAAAGTCACATGATCATCTCAGTGTCACATCTTTACCTGACACAGGACAGCTTCTCCACCGTCCTCTCCGTGGGTTACCCTGACAATGACCATATCCCTTTCCTGTCCAAAACTGTCACCTTTCAACTCCCCCCACAACTCCACTTCCCCTCCTCCTCGAGTGTCCCTGATGAAGATTCTCCCGTTAGCCAACACGCTCAGCTCTGTGTCCGTGCTGTCCTCTCTGGTGAAAGTTAAAGTGCTGATTTGCCCTCGTCTCCTCTCCCTGACCTCCAGAGAAAGCCCTGCGGGGCACAGGCAGGAAGATAACCCCAGGACTCTGCCTCCCTGGCTCAGGTAGGTGAGGAAGCAAGTCTGAAGCTGGGGGGTCAGGGTTTGTTCCTCTGCTAGCACCAGGAGCCTGGTGTTGTCCAGCCAAGGCTCGCTCAGAGCCTGCTGCGGGTTCAGGGGGTACACCACATACTTCTCCATGTTGATGCACTCAGTTAAAAGCTGACGGATCACCTGGAAACGCTCCTGGCAGCCACCTGTGTAGACCAGAACATTTGGTGGTTTGCTGTCAGAGCCAAATCCACCAGAAAAGCCTTTGGCATCATACTCGAGTTCATCCAGAGTCTCATCTCCACTCTCCAGGCCTCCTGAAGCATCATCAGGGAGGTCGGGAATGTTCTCAACTGAGGCGTATTTGACGGAGAGAATGGTGCTGTTCTCCAGCTCCAAGCATTCATGGCAGCTGGACAGATGGAGGTGATGGCCGTGGCCTTCCATGTGGTGATGGCTACCCAGCGAGCTTTCCTCCGGCTCTGAGCCCAGCACCTGGCTGCTGCAGAGAGGATCTGAACCTCGCCGCTCCTCTAACCTCCTCTTGACGTGCGGGGCGAGGAGAAGGCTGCCTTTACGCTCGGCGGGCTCACACAGAGCTCTGTCGGGCTTCGTGCACTGCTTCTCCAACAGCTGCTTCAGAGTGGATTCCTGCAGGAGGACAGCTGAGGAACAATTGATAAAGTCATTTCACGTGCTGATGATTCATGGATAAAAACACACCATTACATAACAAGTGCTGAATAAACGTGAAGTGTAAATCACAGGTATACAGCAGGTAAACCATGTCAATCCGAGATGCTGATCACAGCTTAGACCAACCAATCACTGATGACTTTAAGTAATTTGCTATTGCTAACACAGCATCCAATTAAAAACTCTGACACAGCGTGAAGATATATAACAGAAAAGGGTTTCTGTAATATTGTCAAGCATTGTCAGTAAGCATTAGCATAATACAACAAATATGAAAAATGAGCAAATTTGTCATGAAAATTTAAAAAACGATGATGGCGCAGAGCGACCTCCAACAATCAATCAATGCTGAAGATGATGAAGATTCAGCAGCTTTGAACAGAGAAACAAAGAAAAGAACAGAGAGAAGCAACCATACCCACTTCTCCTGGTTATTATCTAACGCTACAAAAAAACAACATATAACAGGTTTTATCTGTCATACCACTGATGTTCTTAAAATTTACATGTGATCCATACTGTTTTCATCAGTAAGAAATAATGTGATTCATCCTTGTTTAAAGGACCATACCATCCATTTTACATATTTGAGCCTAATACATTCAATTTTCATACATGTTATGTTACTGACAATCATTTCCCAAAGCATACTACTGGAACGGTGAATTAAAAATGTTTTTCCTACCTTCCAGACCTCCATTGGTTTCAGTTCATTCTGCTATTAAAATCAACTTGTTGATACTGTAAACGTTCTTGGGATAGGTAATCCATCATCACCAACAAGACGTGTATTCAGGTTTTTTTAGAAGTTATGTAATTTTAGTGTTTAAGCTCAATAAAAAGCGTGGAGTGAATGTATGCCTCCACCGGGGAATATAGTCCCAAAAGAAGACCTGCGTTTATGGAAAAATTTAAAGGACCGTGACTTCATAAGGCTGTGTAACTATTAGCAGGAGAAACATGGATTTTTAAGGTGGGTGTATCACTTGAATATTTGATTTTGAAAGATTAAGAGATTTAGCAAAATATCAGGAAAGCTGAAATACGGTTTTATCCTTTGAGAAATGATTGTCAGTAACGTAACGTATGAAAATTAAATATATTAGGTTCAAACATGCAAAATGGTCAGTATGGTCCTTTAACAGACACTTTTATAAAGTGATAAACATGGAGTCAAAAAACTGATAAATAAGCAAATAATCAGATAAAGTTTATTCATACTATGTTTATGGATTGTGTGATGTGTATTGAACTATGAAACAGAGATGAAGCTGTTAAAGCCTTCCGTGTTGTGGAACGTGAACAGCGTGTCATCCATGAAGCCCTGCGAGGAAACATACGGATTATCTTAGAAGGCGTAAGTCCTTCGTCCAGCTGAAGGCGATCTTCCATAAAGGCCACTCCCAGCCGACTGAAGTTATCCACGCTGGCCTGAGCCACCGCCCGGAACGGTTGCCCGGGGCTACGAGCCACAGGAACACAGAAGTCAGACCACTTCAGCACCTGAACACAACAAGGACTGCCGGTTAGAAACCGAGCTGAACCGGTAACGGTTCATCCTCTGAGGCACATCAACAAACTCACAATGTTTACTGCAAACCAACGTTTCTGGTGTAGGACAGCAAAACGTGTCCTGACAGAAAAACTCCATCATGCTGCTACAAACTCACATTTATAAAGTGCATTATTAGGATCAGGCTGATGAATCTGAGCTGGTTTGAGGTTTCAGACCTGTGGGTCATGCTGTGCTCCTCTGTACTCAGAAAAACCCACCAACAACATGGCAGCGCACGCAGCAAACAGTTATCTTGTAGTTTTTGACATGCTGCACAGACTTGACATGCAAATATGAACTTGTGTTTGCTTGAGCAGAAGCACTGGAATGCATTAGATCGCAACTTGGGAGATTCGACTTGGAAATTTCCAAGTTCCAAGTACAATGAATTGCAGCATAAGTTCTGTGAGCTGCGTTTACACAGCGCCCCCTACAGCCAGAAACGCCTTCATACAGGTGGAACACATGAATAAACTGACATGAAGCACCTTCACTGGTGTTTCATCTTTTAACTCGGTGACTTGAAATCACTCACACACACACACACACACACACATCAGTTTTTTCACTGATTGGTTGATTTTATTTCCATGAAAAACTTGTAGAGACTCTGCAAATGGATTTGTTATTATTAACTATATTAACGTGTTCTCTGACACTTCCTGTCCCCAGTTTCTGTCTCTCAGACTCTCAGGTTTGAGTTTAGTGGAGCCGTGTTGTTCCGTTAACTCCAAAAACTGATAAAGGAATAAGCTCATCCACCGTAACATACAACTCAATGAACATGAGAGAAAGAAACATGTCAATGCAGCAGGTAAACGTTCCAAAATCTAAACTCTGTAAATCCTGACATCTATTGGTGAAATGCAGGTACAGCACCTGACAGCTCAGTGCTTTTCCACCAACACAGAACAGGTTCTGACCGTTTGGAACCGTTCACAGCATTCTGACCAAAAATTAAATCAGTCTGGAGCCAAAAAAGTTGTTTCTTGTTTGAAAATAACATGACCTGAAGCGTGAATCATAAGTGGGCGTGTCTTATTCTACAGAGCCATGAAAAAGTATCTGCTCCTTCCTGATTCTTCTATTTTTTTGTATTCTTCACTTAATTGTGTCACATCTTCAACCAAGATTTAACCTAATACAGCCAGTCTGAGTAAACACAAAATACAGTTTTTAAATGATAATTTTCTTTATTGAAGGAAAAAATCTCTCCAACATCTATATCACCATGTGAAAAAGTAATAACCCCCTAAACGTAATAACTGGTCGTTCTGCATTTAGCAGCAACAACAGCAACAAACTCTTCTGATAACTGGAGATAAAATCTTTCTTATCATGTGCAGGAATTTTGTTCCACTGCCTATATCAGCAAGCTTCTACGGCCTTATGCCACGAGTAGGTTTCTCAGGTCCAGGACTTCCAATTCCTCATTCTAGACTCCAGACTAAAGAAAACCGTGCTTTTGAAGTGGCTCCTAAACTGTGGAACTCCCTGCCTTTGGACTTAAGAGAAAGACACTTGTGGACATTTTCAAAAAGAAGCTAAAGACTCATCTTTTTAAGCTTTCTTTTGCCTAAGATTACTGTGTACTCACTCTTGGATTGTTTAGTGTATGGTGTGTTTTATGAATCATGTCCTGACAACATGTAAATAAGAAAATACTGTAGGAACACCTCTTTAAGCTACATGATAAAAGATGCTGCTAACATACGTGTATGAATGAGGGAACGTGGCTGGGTGAGGATACATGTGTTTTATGAATTAACCTCATGGTTTTGATGAGTGATGCTTTGCTGTCAGCTGATGTGTGATGCGTACTTTCTTATTGGACGTGTGAGGAGAGCGGCAGCCTCCGCTCTGTCCTGCAGCTTCTATGATGAATGAAATATTTTCTACTCGTGGACCACAGACCGGAGACGACCCCAACAACACGGTCCATTTGCTGAGGTCATCACACGCCTGGGAACAGACAGGAAACAGTCACTGCAAACACTGTTAGATAGTCATTAGTACTTAGACACGATTCATCAAGTCACAACACGGAACTCAGTCATGTTAATGTTCCATGACTATGAGGTTAAGGCTAAGCGTGACCATGAGGTTAAGCAGGCTAAGCGTGTACCAACATGAGGTTAAGCAGGCTAAGCATGACTATGAGGTTAAACAGGCTAAGCATGTACCATCATGAGGTTAAGCAAGGTAAGTGTGTACCACCATGAGGTTAAGTAGGTTAACATGTAGTACCATGTGATTAAGCAGGCTAAACATGTAGCACCATTAGATTAATTAGGCTAAGCCTGTACCACCATGAGGTTAAGCAGGCTAAGCATGATGTTAAGCAGGCTAAGCATGTGGTTCAGCAGGCTAAGCGTGTAGCACCATGAGGTTAAGCAGGCTAAGCATGAGGTTAAGCAGGCTAAGTGTGTATCATCATGAAGTTAAACAGGCTAAGTGTGTACCATCATGAGGTTAAAGCAGGTTACACCATGATGTTAAGCAGGCTAAGCGTGTAGCACCATGATGTTAAGCAGGCTAAGCGTGTAGCACCATGATGTTAAGCAGGCTGAGTGTATCCTGTGGAGGTTCTGATCATTTTTAACGGCCAGGTCTGCACTATTTTTATCTCATGCTCAGCCAGCGTGTGAAGAAGGAGCTTTACACTTGATTGCAGCACCACTGCAGCATGAGGTGGACGTGTCAGCATTATCAGACGTGAGTATATTATGTTTGCTTTCTTTCATGCCATACAGCCTCATGATGGGGCGGTCTGCGTTGGAAACGACTTTTCCAGCAAAATCACCAAACAAACACTGCAGAAAATGAGCCATGCATTTAGAATCTACCTGAAGAGGTGGAGTTTATTCTGTCAGTCACATGCTGATATAGAGCACTGATGCTGGTGGTTTGAAGTAGCTTTGCTAGATCACAAAATCTGTGGTTTTACTTTAATGAGCCAATCACTGACGCTTCCTAAAACTTCCTCCATGTTCTCTTTACTATCAACAATCTCGACCAGCGTCACAAATGTGGAGCAGAAAGCTGCGTGTCCTGTACTGTACAGGTGGAACATGTGGCTATTTACTTCCACACGCCCCGCACACACATTCCACACACACTCCACACACACTCCACATGACAACAATGGCGTGAACAGGAAATAAGGCTATGAGAGCATGGGGCATGGGGAGCTGGGCATTCCGAAATGAAGGAAGAGAAAGAAAACACTGAGCAGTAAGTTTTTCAGCTGCCTTCAGGAACAGCAAAGCAAACCAATGACTAATTTACACCGTAAAAAGCAGAAATACAGTCAACAAAGCTGTGAACAACACAGGTTTCAAACAGCTAAAAAGGATTTTCCAACGTTTTATGATGGTCAATTCATTCAACAGCTCTGTTACACCAAGACCATCAAACTCCACAGGGTATCTTTAATTCAGAGTCAAACCCTAAAAGCCAGACTCATATTTTTTTTTTTCAAAATTCTGTCATATACGTAACTTTTCAGACTGCTGCAGAGAAACTTCTTCAAAGTTAAATGATGAGCACAAAGTCTGTGTGTACCTACCTTGGATTTCCTACTCTGAAACAAAAATTGCAAAATGAGAAACGGGGCACGTCTTTGTCAACAAAATACAACTTTGTATTGTATTTGTCTGAGTATTTTTCCAAAGCCAGTTAAATGCAAACGCCCAATCTCCATCAGTACAAAATGCAAAATCAGGAGTGTTTTCAAAAACCCTTTTAAAAAGTGAGGAGGGTTATAGTTTCTCTCTCGGGCTCTCTTTTTTCTTTCCATCAACGAAACAGGAAATAGGTCACGTAACCACCTACAATAATCAACAACTTGCTTGACTTTTTTTGTGCTTCATTTCTTGGCAAAAGTATAAAAGTGTAAAAAAATGGAATGGAGTAAAAATAGAGAAATTGGAGTCATATTTCTGCAGAAAGACAGCCAGAGAGAGAGAGAGAGCGAGAGAGAGAACGCAAATGAAACATGAAAAAAAGATATGACATGGAGTAATTAGAGGTCATGCTGCTGAGTGAATGAGATGTTAGTTTGTGCTTGTCTGGGCCACAGGCAGAAACTTTTGTGACTGAACCGTTCACTGTTTTTAGTTCAGGATAATATTTTCTTTTTCTACAGAAAGATCCTGCTTTCATACAAAGTGTCCCAAAAGCTTTCCACCAGGTGTGTCCTATCTAAAGGTGCTGGTGAAAGCTGCAGCACAGATCTGTCTCGTTTCATCACATACAGAGCAGTAAGCTGACCGCATGCGTCATGCATTACGCTGTGCTGAAACAGCAAGCCAAAGACCAAATCCAGCAGCCATACGGCACAAAAATGCCAATAATCTTCTTACACACTAATATGCAGAACCACATAGACCAAGTCTGACGAGTCAGTTACAGGGATTTACAAATGATTTAACCAATAACATGTGATATCCTTGACATGTGGCACCTGGAGGGCGGAACTCTACGGGAATGTCAACCAACCACGTAAATGAAGGAGAGCTCTTCACGTGGGTTCTACTGACATGTCCTGTAAGCCTGCACCAGCCATGAAAACTGTGTGTCTGTGTGTGCATGTGTGTTTCCTAACCTGCAGATAAGATGAATCATTGCAGGTGAAGACGAGGCTGCATCTTTCCTGTATTCATTTTTAATATAATGTAGTGTAATTATGTAGTAGGTAGCCATCTCAGCATCTTGGCATGGGACTACGGATGAAAATATCAACCTTGGCTATATCTGGCATATTTACATTATGATTGTTTATCAATGTGCATTGTCCCAGTGTAAATAAATAAATTACAAATTACAAAATAATGTAGTGTAATGTAATATAGTGTAGTATAATGGTGTAATCTAAGTAGTGTAGTATAATGTAGGCTAATGTAGACTAATGTAGTGTAATGTAATGTAGTTTAATGTAATGTAGGCTAATGTAGTGTAGGGTAATGTAGGCTAATGTAGGTTAATGTAGGCTAATGTAGTGTAGTGTAATATAGGCTAATGTAGGGTAATGTAGTGTAGTGTAATATAGGCTAATGTAGGGTAATGTAGGCTAATGTAGTGTAGTGTAATATACGCTAATGTAGTGTAATATAGGGTAATGTAGGCTAATGTAGGTTAATGTAGTGTAGTGTAATATAGGCTAATGTAGTATAGTGTAATATAGGCTAATGTAGTATAGTGTAATATAGGCTAATGTAGGGTAATGTAGTGTAGTGTAATATAGGCTAATGTAGGGTAATGTAGTGTAGTGTAATATAGGCTAATGTAGGGTAATGTAGTGTAGTGTAATATACGCTAATGTAGTGTAATATAGGCTAATGTAGGGTAATGTAGGCTAATGTAGGTTAATGTAGTGTAGTGTAATATAGGCTAATGTAGGGTAATGTAGGTTAATGTAGTGTAGTGTAATATACGCTAATGTA
Organism: Lucifuga dentata; assembly: GCA_014773175.1. Classification (NCBI taxonomy): domain Eukaryota; kingdom Metazoa; phylum Chordata; class Actinopteri; order Ophidiiformes; family Bythitidae; genus Lucifuga; species Lucifuga dentata. The sequence goes on from VXCM01003564.1 coordinate 39,994, forward strand.
GTGTAATATAGGGTAATGTAGGCTAATGTAGGGTAATGTAGTGTAGTGTAATATAGGCTAATGTAGGGTAATGTAGTGTAGGGTAATGTAGGTTAATGTAGTGTAGTGTAATATACGCTAATGTAGTGTAATATAGGCTAATGTAGGGTAATGTAGGCTAATGTAGGTTAATGTAGTGTAGTGTAATATAGGCTAATGTAGGCTAATGTAGGCTAATGTAGTGTAGTTAATGTAATGTACTGCTAATTGTCTTTAATTAGTTGGACAGAGCATTTCATTATCATTACTGATAAAAGCTAACTGTAACCTTTGCTAATGTTAAAGTTCAAAGTTTTTGATAAGCATGTTATGTAAAGAAGCTTTTTGGTTAGAAAACCATTCTGATTCAGATTCAGTGCTTGATACCAAAACCGATTCTGTCAACGTGAACATTTTTAGTAAACCTTTTCTTTTCTTACAGTCAGACATGTATGACATGGTAAGAGGCTGTATTTAAAATGGCTAACTCAATCAGGAAGTGCCAAGGCGCTCATCTGCTGCATGTTTCCAGGTCTGCAGGCTGAAGATGTCAGATGAGTCAACATGGACATGATGTCAGTTTGAGAGTTTGTAGGGTCAAACTTCTTGCTGTGTGCAGCTGAAAGCTCTGATGTCAGACTTTAACAGAATGAACCGACATGCAGCAGCTGCTAACCGTCTGACACGTCCTGCTCACCAAAACTCACCAAACACCTATCTTTTCAGTTTGACTTTTACATTTGTTACAGTTAGAGGGCTGCATGGTAAATACTGTCAGCTTACACGTGGTCTCATCGCAGAGATCATGTTTAAGCGGCTAAACTTTACACGCCTGCAGGTGAGATCACATACAACACGGATGACACTCACACTAACATGTTTGTACAACACGAACATTAAATTCTATTTTGTTATTTCTGCTATAGAGTGTATTGTATTATTTCCTTAGTTTTAATGTCTGACGGATTTTTGACTTGATGCTTATTAACAGTGAGTTTGTGGCTTTGAATGACTTAGGTGTTGAAGTCTGCTGACTTCCTCAGTTTACATGTTGCCAGTAATACACACTATGTCATACATGTGTCATATCATACATGCAACATGAGCTCCATTATCCAACCTGAGGCTCCGTTACATAGACGGCCCTGTCTCCCAGCTGGAGGAAGACGTTGTTCCCGGGTCGCGAGTCCGAAGCAGAGGCCCGGGCTGAGTGCGGAGCTGGTTCCGGAGCGGCGCAGAGGCTGAAGCTGAAGCTGGACGTGGAGCTGCTCAGTCTGCACAGCCCGTTGCGGATTAACAGGGAGTAGCACCTGTGGAAGCGCAGCCACAGGTAGACGTAGCACAGCGTTATGAACATTTTACTTGTGCTACGCGCAGGCAGCCATCGCTGCTGTTGTTAACCGACCCCAGCCGCCATAGCGCGACTGTCAAACTGGCTGCTTCTTCTTCTTCTGTCCTGCCGGGGANCCCCAGCCGCCATAGCGCGACTGTCAAACTGGCTGCTTCTTCTTCTTCTGTCCTGCCGGGGAGGAGCGCAGGCTGCGGGACGCGGCTGCCCTCCTCCGTCTGGGAGTTACCGCTCAGGCTTCTGTTGACTTCAGTCTTACTATAATACCAGTAATTCTGTCGGTCTCACGCATATCTGGAGAACGCGGCGCTGTATGAAGCTGAAATTCAGCAGGTATAACGCTCGACACCCAAGGATGTGCCTTTGTCGCGTGTGAAGTTTTTTTGGTTGAGCGGTTCTCGAATTCGTGCCCGTAAAAAGTAGGCCACGCACTGTAGGATATGCGGCGGTAGGATACACTTCGGGCGCAACGGCAATTCAGCATTTCACCTAACACGCATACGATTGTAAAAGGGACGATCATTTTTAATTTCTCTGTGAAAGCCGTCTCAGTGAGAAATTATCTCAAATGTACACCAAGTCAAAAATGTATGTTTTAACTTTTAAAGGACAAACCAGTGATTTTGCATCTTTGAGCCCAATAAATACAACCCGCACACAGTTACGTTACTGACAATCAACTTCTAAAACATACTACTGTAGTGGTACATATTAGAATTGTTTTTCCAGTCTTCCAGACTGTCACTGGTTTCAGTTCATTCCAGTACGCTATTAAAATCAACTTGACAGAAATGTGCTACGGATAAATAATCCATCACAGTGAACAATCGATTATTTAATTTTTTGGATTTTTTTTTTTTTTTTTTTTTTAACCAGTCCAACACAGCTGAACGCAGAAGAAAATGTATGTCTCCGCCAGCAAATATAGTCCGAAGAGAAGATGGTTTTACCAAGAAATTAACAACCATTTGGACATACGTGCAGGCAAAACATTGAATTTTTAAGGTGAGTGTATCACCTGAACGTTTGATTTTGAAAGATTAGATTTCAAAAGATAATAGGAAAACTAAAATGTGGTTTTATGTTTTGTGAATTACTTGTCAGTAACATAACGTGTATGCTGCTAGTATTTATTGGGCTTAAAAAAATGACATGAAAAATCGCTGGTATGGTCCTTTAAATGTAGACCACTGACACCGTGGACATTTGTTGAGTGGACCTCAGACATGTATTTGACTGGTATCTGCAGGACAGCTGCAGTGTGGACTTGTGATTGTTGTTGTACTGTAACTCCCGTCCAGCAGGGGGCGGTGGCGCACCAGCAAACTTTTAGACACGAAGCTTTAAAGAAGAACTGCGTTGGCTGTTTTGGCCCTCCCCTTCACGTGACGCGTTTACAAAGAGAAAACAGAAAAAAGAGTGTAATAGGTGCTGGGAGGAACTGTGATCTGGAAGGGTTATTTCAATTTAAAGATTATTAAATATAAAGAACAGAATATAAATGTAAGTTTCAAGATGCCGCACACTCCCGTAGAGTAGGTGGCGGTGTGTAACTTTACGCCGTCTGCGATCCGCCACAAATGTAGCGAAGAAGAGGAAGAACGTTTACGTCACAGAACGAACGCCTCATCATTCCTACTTCCGCTGCAGAAATAAGCTTTCACCGTGAACTTACCGAGAGGCAAGTCTTTCTGTTTTCTCTCATGACCGGGTAAACTGTTTGTCGGGCCTTTGCCGCCTCGCACCAAATAATGGGCTGCTTTGTGTTTAGGTCTTCCCAGCCGCGTTTAACAAAACTAAACGTGTCGTAATGATGCTGCTTCTCACGCTAACATGAACTCACTAACGACGCGAACAGTCGCCATGCTGAGAGACAACATGGTGAAACTTCACTTTGTAGGCGGATAGCGCCGCTGGGCAGCGGCTGAACAGGAACAATGGCGCCTCATGAGCTACATGCTAACAGCGCCTCTCACCAAGCAGGAAAGCTCATTCCGGGGCAGATATCTGAAAAGCCACTTTGCTGCTCAGGGCGGCGGCAACGAAAAGCGGAGCTCATCCCAGAGAAGCTTGACGCACTTTGGGCGGTGTGTTTCCTCACCTGCTGCACGCGGCGTGAGGTGGAAAGTTTACCCACGCAGACACGGTCCTGCTTCTAGAACACATGACTAATGCTTCTGTAATGAGGTGTAATGGGAAGGCAGTTCTCAGGCGGCCCACGCGTGCTTCGTTTAAAGCGTAATGACGAACATTGATGCGGACTGGAGGAGGTTTTCAGATACCTACGTTATATTTTTCCCTGATAATTAGCAAGAATGTCCGCTCGGCTCCATCAGGAAAAAGGGCAGTCAAAAAGGAAAAACAATGAATTCTAATAGTCGTTATTTAAGTCTTACTGTTTTTATTATTCGGGACAGTTGAAACCGTAGGATTTAGTGTGATGTTTTATTATAAAGGCTGAGACTGACAAAAGAGCCTAATGAGGGCTAGGATACACGGCGTGCCTGCCCACAGCCACAAGTACATTTGCAGCCTGTGGGAAACAGATTGTGATGACACCATGGAGGTTATGAGGGAATAAAGAGAGCAGCAGAAGCTTGGTGACACCTGGATCCAGATCCAGACTGACCTAACAAAAGGAAAAGCGGCTGCAGAGACATTAATCAACAGAACATGAAGCTTGTCATTTATTATGTTTCAGTCAGAAGCATGTTGTATGGATAAACGTTGTCTTTGTGGCTTTGTACCTTCAAAGTTGATGGTGGTAATTCATAAAAACACACCATGTCACACTAAAACACCGTGATAACTGAAGCTCATCAGGTAAACATGAAGATCAGTGTGTTAATGAGCTGCTTCATGTTTAAGTCACCATTTATCCTGATTCATCTGCTGTTACAGAGAAACTGACACGTTAAAGCAGCAAAGAAACACAAACTCTGATTTACAGCTTCATGTTTTAAGAGATCAACACTAAGGTATGAGATAAGAGATCCAGACACTGAGCCTTTTGTGTGTGTGTGTGTGTGCGTGCATGAGAGTCTGCCACTAGAATGTGATCAGATCAGTACTCTCCATTTAGATAAATTGAGCAGCATCTATCAAAGTTATTGATCACTAACACGTGACGTAAATACAGTTTAAAACATCAGATTTCATGCTGATGAAATTTACCATCAGACTAAAACTCGTCTTAATTTTAGAGCATCAGTGTGTTTTATGAATCACTTCCTGTCATACAAATAAAGAAATATTGTAGTAACACCTCTTTAAAGATGAAAGATGCCAGAACAGACGTTTTTAATGAGGGGAACCTTTATTTGGCTGCGTGATGATATATGCTCTTGTGGCCATGCTAAATCTGGCACTGTCATTTATGAATGACAGGAGAAAAGCCACGGTGCAGATTAAAATCACTTCTTCTCATCATGCAGTCGAGCGTGAGAAGTGATTTCATTCAGTAGATCTTTATTAAGCTGTTTGTAAATGTTGTTATAGATTTGGACAAAATGTCTGATTCAGGCTCAGATTCTGACTACATTGAGTGTGGAGACATCAGATACAGAGACCTGGTGGTGAGTTCTTAACCAATAATCACAATTAAAACACTCAGCCATCTTATTGTTATTTTTATTCCACCAATAAACATGTTTTTCCCCTCAGGCCTTCCATGCCTCTTTCTCTATGAAAAATGGTACGACGATCATTTTCAGTCCTTCAGGTAAGAGATACTGATGCTTCATACACCTTTAATTTTAATTTGGATGCCAATAATGCCAACAATATTACTAATACAATAATAATACCAATAATTAATAATAATAGTGTTAATGATGATAATAATAATAGTAATACTAATAATAATGCCAATAATTAATACTAATAAAAATACTACTACTGCTACTACTAATAATAATAATACAAGTAAGTAAGTAATAATAATAATAATACCAATAATAATAATAATAATAATAATAACCTTAAAAGATTATTATGGTTTGTGGTGTCCTGCAGTTGTGGATNAATAATAATAATAATAATAATAACCTTAAAAGATTATTATGGTTTGTGGTGTCCTGCAGTTGTGGATGATGATGTTATTGTTTTCTGTCAGATTCTGTATTTTGAGGACAGTTATGCATTGCATATGCTTTCGAGCAAGAGTCTCAGCTCGGTTTGGGTGATGTCGCCTTAAAATCACTAGTGCAGTGCCCGTTGAAAACATGCCTTTTGGACCAGGCTGGACCTTATGGTGTGTGCTGCAGCCTGCCATAAGTGCCCTGAAGCAGGGCATATGCTGCCACACCTGGATCGTATCCTGCTGTGCATACTACTTTTTACCAGCACAGCTCAATTTGAGAACCGCTCATCCACACAGCTTCACACATGATGCTGCACGTCTTTGGGTCCTGAGCAATAAACCTGCTGAATATCAGCTTCATACATGCCGGGTTCTAGAGATGTTGGTGCCACAGACAGAGATTTCTGCCTTTTTACAGCAGGCTATTTAAACTCTTCCAACTCCGTTTCCCTTCAGTGTTGAACAGCTAACTGTTGATCTTTAAGTCTAGATGTTATCATGTTAGCTTAGTTTTGTTTGGTGGCTAACAACAGTAGCAGCATGGCTATCATAGGTTAGCAACGCTAGCTATGCTGTTTTGCTAACAATAAAATTATCTCCTGATAGCATTGTTAGTTATTGTTAGCTCCAGTACAACATATAGTTTAGCTTCCAATATAGTGAAACATAACTACTTGTCACCTGCACCTCAAAACAACTTCGACTTCCCATACAACTTCAACACGTCCTCGTGAGCTAGCTTTGTTTGCTGTACGGGGTTGGATGGAGACCGTAGCACTGCCGCGCCCAGGGTGTATCCTGGCACATGCAGACTACTTTTTTTTCTTTTTTTTTTAATTTTTAATCACATTAAAATACATCACATACAACAAAAACAAAACAATAAACCCAAAAGACACAACAAAAACAAAAGGCCACTAAGTACCTTTAAGGTAACTCAAAAATTTCCCCCAGATTTCATATTTGTCTTTATCATATTTTTCTAATCTTCTGATTAACATAACCTCATAAGAACATTGTTTTTGCCAATACATTCATCCACTCCCTATAGGAGGGGACTTCAGTGCTGCTTTTCCAATGCCTGAGAATCAGTCTCATTGCCCACACGGACTACTTTTTAGCGGCACAACTCAATTTGAGAACCGCTCATCAAACAACTTCACATGTGACACTACACATCCTTGGGTCCTGAACATAAAACAATAAACCTGCTGAATTTCAACTTCATACAGGCCGGGTTCTAGAGATGTTGGTGCCACAGACAGACAGAAAAACTGTGATTATAATAAGATGTCGCGGTATCTGAAGGTATTTTTGTGATGATGATGTGAACAATGAATCATCGGCGATGTAAAACAAACTCGACCAATCACCAGCCCAGAACAAAGCTGCAGCATCTGATAATTTACCTGATATTATTGACTCCATCTCTGACTGAGACAGATACATCAAACCTTTTCCAGCTGAAAAACTCCACCATTGTCTTTATGAAAAGTGAAACATGTAAAAAGTGAGCACCTGTTTATGAGATATTGTCTTTGTGCGTTTCCTGTTCTCCAGAGGAGGTTTATGATAAGTGGAGTCATATTCCTCAGAGCGTGAAAAAGGAGGCTGGTCAGTGGATGAAGATTACTTCCTTCTGGCATCCCATCCTGCTGCAGCGTGCCGACTGCGAGACCACGCGCTGGGCCGTGTATATCGGCCTCATCAACGCAAAGTACACACACACACTTATCTACATGTTGTTATCTCAGCATGTTTATCCTCAGTGTTTACGCTATTAATGAGTTTGTCTTCTTACAGCGACAGTGAAGAATTAAGTATGAATCAGCTGCACAAAATAGAAATCCTGGAAGCGATCCTGCAAGCTCTGGAAAAAGGCAGCGTGAGTTAAATCGCCTTTAACTCCACGTTTCAACACCAAACACACACACTTTCTCTCAAGGAAACTGATGATGGTCACAAACTTACGTCATCACAGAAAAAAGTACTTTTTTTTTTTCCAAATTGGAATCGGTTTTCCTTCACACATGCTGCTGCTTCAAAACAGCTGGAAAAGTGTCTGAATGTTTGAAAGCTCAGTATATTTACATGCACATTTAATGCGAAGGCAATAAATCTTTTTTCACACATGTAAACACCATAATTAGATTGAAATCAACATTAATCAGACTCACCTCACTCTGAGTAGCAGACCTGCATTATGTGAGTGTAAAATGGATTTATTGAGGTGTGTAAATCAGAATAAAATGCATCCACGTGTTTTTCTCACCTGGTGTCTCTGATTACACAACATACACTGCCCGGCCAAAAAAAAAGTCACACACTCTAATATTTCGTTGGATCGCCTTTAGCTTTGATTACGGCATGCATTCGCCGTGGCATAATTTTGATAAGCTTATGCAATGTCACAACATTTATTTCTGTCCAGAGTTGCATTAATTTTTCACCAAGATCTTGTATTGATGATGCGAGGGTTGGACCGCTGTGTAAAGTCTTCTCCAGCACATCCTTCCAGGCTTTAATAATGTGTTGGACAGTTCTTAACCCAATTTTAGTAGTTTCAGCAATCTCCTTAATTGTTTTCTGTGCTTGATGCAGGCCAATAATTTGACCCTTCTGAAACAGAGTAACATCTTTTCCACGACCACAGGATATGTCTTCCGACATGGTTGTTTAAGAAATGAGAAGCTACTCACTGCATCAGTTAGGGTTTAATAACTTGTTGGCAGCTGAAACATATTAATCACTGCAGTAATTATATAATGGAAGGCTCTTACCTGTTTGCTTGGTTAAATCCAGGCGGTGACTTTTTTTTTTTTTTTTTTTTTGGCCAGGCAGTGTATATTCAGTGAAATGTGGAATCTATTCATTTATTCACGTGCATGTCTAACGACACGGTCTTTTAAATTTTTCCATAAACACAGGTCTTCTTTTGGGACTATATTCCCTGGTGGAGACATACATTCACTCCACACTTTTTGCTGCACTTAAAACGCTAAAATTACGAAACTTCTCAAAAAATCTGAATACACGTCTTGTTGGCGATGATGGATTACCTATCCCAAGAACGTTTCAAGCATCAACAAGTTGATNAATACACGTCTTGTTGGCGATGATGGATTACCTATCCCAAGAACGTTTCAAGCATCAACAAGTTGAATTTAATAGTGTACCGAATGTACCAAAGGTGGTCTGGAAGGTAGGAACAACATTTTTAATTCACCGTTCCAGTAGTATGCTTTGGGAAATGATTGTCAGTAACGTTATGTGTATGAAAATTGAATATATTAGGCTCAAACATGCAAAATGGTCCTTTAAATCAGGTCTCAGATGTCTCTTTGTCCTGCTTATGTTTGCTGTGACATCAACTATAAGCTGTATTTATTATGGCTGTGTGAGCTTTCTATTTATGATATGATCAAATGAAACTTCAGCATATTTTAGATGTTTTTATCCATGAATGGAACATTTTAGTAAGGATGCAGCTTCAGCTGTCTGTCCAGCATCAAGTCACACAAACACACATCGCCCAGTACGATACAAAGATGCTATGAAATGCCATTAAAATCTCAATTTAAAACATCTACAATGTCTTACTAAGACCAATAACTGGATTTCATAGAGGATCAAACACACGTCTGTCCACTCATCTGTCCACTCAGATCACTTGTTTGCATCCAACAAAATGTATAACTTTCTGACCGCAACACTCCTCCAGGTACGCTCGCTTCTCACAGTGATTGCTTAGGTGGGCTGAGGGGTGAAAGTGTGGAGGGTTTTTATTTCTCTCTCAAACTCTCTTTTTTTCTCTTTTAGTCAGTGTCCACGCTGCACAGAGAGAAGTGAAAGTGAAACTGTGCCCCATTATCCCCGTTTGTAATTGGAAAGACACCATTCATGTTAATAACTCCTCCACTCTCCTAGTTTCCCCGTTTATAGGATTAATAATATTGACATTAGAGAAACACACACACACACACACACACAGCCCCTCTTTATAATGGTGGCTTTTCGCCCCACCTCCCACTGTGGGCATTCTGAAAAGTGTGCCAGTGTGGGTAATGAGGCGTGAATAGGTCAGTGTTGGGTGATGTGGCATGATAAGGCCAGTGTGGGCGTGGTACAACTTGAACAGGACAGTATGGGGTGATGAGGCGTGATAAGGCCAGTGTGGGGTGATGTGGTGTGAACAGGCCAGTGTGGAGTGATACAGAGTGAACAGGCCAGTGTGGGGTGATGAGACGTGAACAGGCCTGTGTTGGGTGATAAGGCCAGTGTGGGGTGAGAGGGGACGACACTCTAAACATGATGAAATCATAACTTACATACGTTTTCTAACTCTCGTCAACTGGAAGAAAGTTTTAACAGACAACTTTACGTGTTTGTTCAAACCACACAAGGGCATGTGGCTCGTTAAAATCTGATAATAGCCCAGGAAGTTTTAACGTTTATCAGTTATTGATCATAATAATGATATATGGCTACTAAAATTATTAATTTGTGTCTTATTTTCTTTTCCAGTTGAAAAAGGAACAAACAAAGCAGGTGTTCCGGATGAGCAACAAGTTTCACAAGGTGAGTTTGAAATAAATTTAGAATCATCTAAATCAGTGGTCACCAACCTTTTCCAAACCAAGATCACTTCTCATGTCTAAATATAGGCCAAGATCTACCGTTCATAAATATAAGAAATAAACACCCATAAATGTTTAAATGCTGAATAATGCTGCCTCTTTTATTTACAAACAGTCCATTTTTAACACTTTTAATTCAGACTATTGTATGTGTGCTTTGTCAAGGCACAGTATGAACTGAAATACCGGTATCCTCACCTTCTCTCAAAATCAGCCAAGAAGGCAGAAATTAAAATATGAATGACTGCAGTACATTACATGAAGTTTATTTTAACGAGGCAAAGGGAGCTTCAGTTTTTTGCGCTTGGCCAAAAGGTTGCTCACAGGAAATGAGGCCTCTGCTGCAGCCTTTCTTTTTTCTGTGGACTTGGTAAACAGCTGTGTCTNCAGGAAATGAGGCCTCTGCTGCAGCCTTTCTTTTTTCTGTGGACTTGGTAAACAGCTGTGTCTTCAATGCCGACTTCAACTCAGTCACTTTGGTGGAACGCAGAGCGCTTTTGGGTGGGAAATCTTTAAATTTCTGGTGGTTAGTGACGTGATGTCGTTCCAGGTTGGCTTTTTTCGCCAGCGCAACTGCTTGGTTACAAAGTCGGCAGACTGGTCTGTCGTTGACCAAAGTGAACAAAAACTTGTTCTCCCATTCAGAATGAAAGTTGTAGGTTTTTGGCTTCTTTCGCATATTCTCCGCCATCTAATCATATTGCTAGCCGGTTGCTAACTTGTATTTGAATGATGTGGCTCTGTGGCTTCACGGCCACGGCAGTACCGTGATCCAGCCAGCCATTCAGACAGGAGAACAGGAGAGTGACATGTCATAACATTTCCGGATTGGCTGGATCGAAAAAATATATAAATGACATAAATTCTGATAGGTTAAAACAATATATTATTATTCCCTAATGCTTTGCGATCTCTTTTGAGTGTCTTAAAGATCGACAGGTCGATCGTGATCGAAGGGTTGGCAGCCCCTGATCTACATGCTTTGGGCTCCCTGCTAATCAGAGCGCTGGATATCGATTCTGATCTACCGATTCGATTCCATTAAATTCTGGAAAATGTTAGGGTTATGTCTTCTAAATTACATTATTGTATAAAAAGTGAATTCATTCTTTCTAAATATGTAGAAATGAGTGTAATAAATGAGTGCCTTAAAGGAAACAGGTTCAGGCTGACCTTTGATCTTTTGCCTCTGATGCTCTTTGACCTCCACATGAAGCTTTGTGTAGCCACCTCACTAACGTATTGTCGTGTTGCTCAGCGTTCCGTGATTCCAGGATTTGAAGCATGTTCCTAAATCCCGAGTTGTCATGGTGACTCTATAAGGATGCATATCCTCCATATAAAAATAATAACAACCGCTGGCTTATTTTGTGGCTGGAGATGAGACAGATGCACCTTGCAGGTCGATGCATTTTCTACGTCATCTGTCTTCATTTAGCATCGTGCTACAGACGTCACGGCGGCGTGACGCCTCCTCAAGCTGATCCACAAGTCCATTGTGTTGTTACAAAATTTTACTTCTGAGTTACATATTTTGTAAATGGTCTTACACATTTGTTTGTGTCCTTTTGCTTTGAAAGCCAAAATGAGTCCAAACATCTAAACCTGAAGTTGCCGGACTCACAACCACCATTTTGTTTTCATACCAACTTGGTCTTCTACGCTTTCTGTAGTAGAATAGTAATGCTATGTCACACACAACTTAAGCTACTAGCGTTCAACTAAAAATTAGACTATTTAAAAGATCGATTTTTTCTTTTTTTTTTTTTTTAATAATCAGAATCACTTAAATACGATGGCGTATTATAAGACGGGAAAAAAAACCAAGGGTCGAGTAGCCGTGCTATGTCACACAGAACTTATGCTACTAGATAATAGTCAATTAAAATTTAGCTTCTTTAAATGATTGATTTGTTTTTTTTATTTTATGAATTGATAATCAGATTGTTTAAATTTGAAACATAATTAATCAAAAAATCTTTTTTTTTTTCCCCGCCTCAATGCTGAATACTGACAGCAGGCACAAAAATGACGACCAGTACATTTCATTTGTAAAGTTGTAGAAGTTTGACAATATTATCTGGTCTGCATACTTTGCTGAAAATATGGAGCCAATCAGATTCATCCTGTCACAGCTAATCACAGTGAGCTACAGCCAATAAGTTTCATTGATTGGCACAAGCTGTCACAGCTGATCTACAGCACATCTGCACACAGAGCTTTAATGTTTTCTTTACAGCATGTCTCTGGTTGGAGTGGTTAGTGGTTTTGGTGAGTTTTCTGGTCGTTGAGAAACGTTAAACCAACAGCGTGATTTTGTTGCAGTATTCTACAGGGGTTCTGGACGAAGCTTTACGCTGGCTGGAGCGAACAGGAGAACCTATGATCTTTCGTCGCATCCTGGGGCTTGGCCACGTGCAGACCTGTTACATGGCCCTGAGCCATATCTTTAATGAGTGTAAGACACACACTGATATGACATTTATACAAGACCTTTGCCACATGTAGAGAAAAAAACTATTCAATCAAAAACCAAAGATACAAAAGTGCAAGCAAAGCATTTCAGAGTTATAATAACTTCATGTTCTTACAGGTTTGCAGAGAGGGTTTAATGTGTGATGTAATTCTTATCTTAAGAACACTGAGCCTGTGATAATATATGTAGCTGACTGGATAGTAAGACTGTTAAACATGATAGTTTCCTGTTATTATTATTAGTTTTATGTCTTATTTCTTTGTAAAGTGTCTGAGTATTTAGAAACGTGCTCTGCTCTATAAATAAAATGTATTATAATAATTATTATTAAATATACTCTTTTTCTTCAACCAGTTGCTAGCTACATTCAGGCTATGGGTACCAACATGGATAGAACGCTGAAAAAACTGAGAGCCCAGCCATCTGATTGGCAGATAGAGGTATGACATCACGACGCACTCTGTGTTGTGCCTCTGTTTTTACATGGGGGGGCGTTAGTTTCCTCCCTGACCTGAGCTTAAACACACACACACACACACACACACCCATTTGTGGGGATAATCCTGGGCTAAACGTCACCGCACATGTTAGAGCAGCATGTAAACAGCTAAATGGTGAATATATGACTTGTGTTTTCACGTTTCTTCATAACGACTGTCTCATTCCTATTCCCTCATTCTATTTTTTTTTCTCCAGAAAAGTGAGGAGATGAAGATAAGAGGAAATGAGAATTTTCAGAGGAAGCAGTATGATGATGCAGTGAGGTTTTACTCCACAGCCATCACTTTTCAGTAAGTTTGACTTTGTTCACACCTCTTCACACTCGTGCCACTCTGCAGTTTTCACAATCATGCCATTCATTAGGTTTTAATATCTACTGTCAGGACTGCACATTACCTATGAACACGTGTGTGCCATCAAATGAAAATGTGCATGTCAGCTCTCCTGCAAATGCTTATTATTATCTGTTTACCAAGCAGCCATGATTGAGAGAAAAAGAGAGACCACATGTGCCCTGTTTTTTTTACTTCCTGTCTTCCCCTGCTTCGACTGTAAAAAATTTAATTAAATTTGTCATGAAATACTGTGGGACCTGAGTGTGTTCATCCAGTGGAAAGCAGAGATACTGATACAGGTTGAGAACCACTTCCTGCTTCTACCTGCAACATAAACAGCCCATCCTCACTACATGTTTTTAAGCAGCAGGAAGTTAAAGAGTCACCGTGAGTTTGGCAGTGCATGCTCTGTACCCACAGATGTGTGCGTGTATGTGCACACAGCTTTTCTGTCCATAAATAAGTATGAAAAATGAAATGCAACCTGCAGTGATCAAGAATTTCCTTTGCAAAATTGTAGAAGTTTGACAATATCATCTGGTCTGAATATATGGATTCATCCTGTCACAGCTGATGTTAGTGATGTACAGCCAATCAGATTCATCCTGTTACAGCTGATCATGGAGATCTACAGCATCGACTCACAGATTTTAAGTTTTTTTATATAACATGTTGATATTGAAATATTTTGCAGCTCACCAGGTTACAGTTGGCCAATGTAAAGATTAATCTGGACTTCTCCATCTTCCTCTAACTGAATCGTACATGCCACCATCATACGCTTACCAAAAAAAAAAAAAAAAAAANAAAAAAAAAAAAAAAAAAAATGCACACACAAACATAGATCTCCTGGTACTCATTGTAGTACCTGACAAAACAAACAGAAAAAAAATCTCCATCCCTGTGTATAATGTCATGTTGCTTTTGTTTTGTAATTGTTGTTTGGTTGAGTAATGTGACTCCATGTCTTGTCTGCAGCCCTGGAAACCACATCATTTATGGGAACAGAGCCTTATGTTACATCCGCAGCAAAAAGTACCTGTAAGTACCATCAAAGGCATTTATTCCACTGAGTCAGTCAAAGCTCTTTGAATTATTTACGGAATAAATTTATCTAATGTCAGTGAAACAGCCGATATATCAGTTTAAAGCAATAAAGTTTCACATTGAGCTTTTCTTATCTTTGATTAAAATCCAGAGTTCAGATGTCAGTATGAGAGCAGGTGCTGAGCTTTGTGAAGAAATACAAGGCTTTACTTTAATGGTGTTATTTATCAAATGTTCAAGTCTGACAAACATTTTGACCCAAGCCTGATTTTTCATTTTACAGAAAAGCTGTTATTGATGGAAAACGAGCAACTCTGATCGAACCACTCTGGGCAAAGGTAAAAGTCTGCAGCTATATCGTGTGAAGCTATAACATGCTAAATTGGAGGACGATACTCAACACTGATACATTTACTTAAAATCGATCGGTATGAGAAGCTTGATCACTCATGAAAGGTCAGAGGACACAATGTGATCCACGAGAAGCATAAAACAAACCAAAGCATTTGCAGCAAGGATATGATCTGATTTACTACAAATCACATCTACAATCTTACATTTTAATAACGTTTCCACATTGATACATTTAGTTTCTTACTGCAAAGATTTTTATAAGACATTTGTAGAATTTTAAAAATTTGTATTATTAAAAACATTTTTAGAATAGTGGAAAAAAATCTAGAATTATATAGAATCATTTTTTCTCCAAGATTTTAATGTGTGTGTGTCTGTCTGGATTTCTGTGTGTGTGTTTTCAGGGTCACTACCGTTACTGTGAGGCCTTGTTTTGTCTGGGGGAGGTTCAGAAGGCTCTGGAAGCAAACCTTTTGGCTCAGAATCTGTGCACAGACGATGCTGACGGGATTAAAGATCTGGAACAACAGCAGCACAAATTCATCTCAGAAACCACCGGTACCACACTCAACACATTCGCTATGTTCACCACATGCACAACGCTCACCACATTCACCTCCTGACACCACTGCCAGGTGGCGTCAGGAGAGCGGGTTCAATGGGGACCAGGTACAGAGGAGGCTGAACACACACACTAAAGGCTATCACACACCAAAATGGCGCCAATAAATGACACGAAAATTTTTAGGATCTGAATTTGTCACAGTAATTGTATTTACACCAAGCGAAACATCGTTAATATGAAAGGCTCAATTAACAGGACGCGAGTTATCATTTTATTAATGTTATTAACATGTAAAATATCTGCACCAGTTATTTGCCGCTGGTGTGTCAAGGCCTTTACACTCACTGGTGAGTTTTGTCACAGGTCCAGTAATCACATGATGGAGCTGCTTCCAGACTGATTACTGTGGAGACTTAACAAATTCAGTTTTAAACACCTGTGTAAAGGCTTTTATGGCTGCAGAGGGAAACTTGCTGCGGTTAATTGTATTCAAAACTTGAAAGTTCAAAGATGATTTTCCTGAGTTCTGATCTAACTGCACCAGTGTTTCTGCTGGGAAAAACACGGATGCCTACAGTAAGTTCATATTTGCCTGACAAGTCTGTGAATATTCTAAACATTTACAGAGGATCCACAATAAATATTTCTGCGCAATTAGCAAAAAGAAACAACATATGAGGTAAAATCAAGTTTTATCAGACACAGAATGATGGAGGTTACCGTTCATCATGTGTGTGCCGTGTTGTTGTGACGTCAGGTGCATTTCTGTTCCTTTGCACTTTTCTTTGTTGGATTTTGGGTTTTTTGAAACCAAATGGATCTCCTCAACAGACCCTTATGACATCACAAGGGGTACTTTCTGAAAATTGTCAATAATTTTAATTTATAATTTAATTATCATTATATTAATTATAATTTAGCTTTGTTGCAGTCTGCTGTCATCTGTCAGTGAATGATTGTGTGTGTTTACCTTTCAGCTGTGCTGTCCAAGAAAAGCCATGGGAAAAGGTACGAGTCTCTGTATCTCACACACACACACACGCACATGACATAAAAATCCACAGACAAACATGTATAATGTTACTTTGTACAGAGCAGAGAGCAAGAACCGAGCAGACATCGTAGAGTCACGACCAAAGACAGGAAAACCTCCACACAGTAAGGTCAGTCTGTGTTCTTCTTGTTTCCTCTGCATGAACACGTAACTTTCAACACGCAACACGGAGCCACATCACACAACCGCAACACAACGCATACACAACATGGAGCTACATCACACACTCAACACAATGCAACACACAACTCAGAGCCACATCACACACACACAATTTGACACACACATACACACAGAGCTACATCACACACGACACACACAGAGAACATACAGAACATAATACACAGAGACACATCACACACAACATGAATACACAACACAGGGCCACATCACACATACACACGCAACACAACACACGCAACGCAGAGCTAAAACACAACACAAGATGACACACACATGCAACCTAGAGCCACATCACACACGCTGCTGGTTCTCTTTGTATGTGTGGACCTGAGAACGGCTCACATTTCCACCAGTTTGCAGTGGAACTATTGTGTCACAAAGTGAAGTAACGGAGAAAACGTTGTTTGTTAGTAATGGTGAAAGTAGAAGCACATTGTTTACCTATGAGGTTTTATGATCTTATTAAAGTATTTACTTCAATCCCAGTTACATGAGCCCCTACACATGCGCACACACACACACACATACTTCTCCATTGTTTTTCATTTTCACAAAGGTAGAATAAGACACGCCCACTGATGACATCATAGTGGTTCCAGCTTCAAGTCCCTTGTTGTTTCGGTTTTTTAGTTCTGAACCAGTTTATTTTTGGTCAAAATGTTCTGAATGAGCCTGATGAAGCAGAACACAGACGCCTTCATCTTCATCATCTTCATCTTTACAGCCAAACTCTGATATGCATTATATTCATTTTCATTCTATCTGCTCATCTTAGTCAACATGGAAAAAGCACAAACGGGTTTCTAGAACAATCTTCTGATGGTGAATATTTCCTTCTGATGGTGAACATTTCCTTCTCGTGGTGAACATCTCCTTTTGATGGTGAACGTTTCCTTTTCATGGTGAATATTTCCTTCTGATGGTGAACATTTCCTTTTTGTGGTGAATATTTCCTTCTGATGGTGAACATTTCCTTCTCGTGGTGAACATTTCCTTTTGATGGTGAACGTTTCCTTTTCATGGTGAATATTTCCTTCTGATGGTGAACATTTCCTTTTTGTGGTGAACATTTCCTTTTTGTGGTGAATATTTCCTTCTGATGGTGAACATTTCCTTTTCGTGGTGAACATTTCCTTTTCGTGGTGAACATTTCCTTTTCGTGGTGAATATATTCTTTTGATGGTGAACATTTCCTTCTGATGGTGAACATTTCCATGCACATGGAGTGTTTCCTCAGTAGTGATCAGTGGTTCCGCTCCTCTTGGCTGTAACAGTAAACGTTTGGGATGGCGTCCCGCTCGTCTCTGCGTTTCCTCAGCTCAAAGTCTGCATCTGACTTGTCCTGAATCCACTCCTGCGTTTTCTTGCTGTGTTTAGTATTACTGTGGTGATGGATGAACTTTGACCTCAACTGGTGAGCAGGTTTTACTGTATGTGTGCATGCGTGTGTGTGTTTGAGATCATGTTTCTGTTGGTCCTGCTGCTGGGAAACGTCTGTATCTGAACACAGCTGCACGTTAGTCATTCAGAATCTACTGTAAGACCAAGTCCATCAGCCTAATCATGAAGAAGACATTTGTTTGTTGTTTTGTAGAACAGATTGGTGATTCTCCCGTGTTTGTGAGGAGTTATACTTACCCTACTTCTTGGTTCTTCACAGGGCTCAGAGGTTAAAATGGACACTGAGCTGCAGCCAGGTGAGTTACTTTGTGTTACCTGAATGCATATGAAGCGGCGTGCACGGCTGTGTGATCAGCTTATGTCTCGTCTTTGTGTCGTCACGTCAAAATCACAAAAGATTTTGTGATTTTATGTCAGAGTGAAGATTCAGCTCCTCTACTGGGATCAAACGGAATGTTGTGATAAAGTTATGAATGAGTTATGATATGGTTATAAGTTAGAATATCATTATATACAGGTTGTGATTGAGTTGTACATAAGTTATGATGTAGTTGTATATAAGTTATTATATACTGTAGTTATAAGTTATGATGTAGTTGTATGTAAGTTATACTGTAGTTATAAGTTATGATGTAGTTGTATATAAGTTATACTGTAGTTATAAGTTATGATGGAGTTGTATATAAGTTATGATATAGTTGTATATAAGTTGTGATCTAGTTGTATATGTTATAATGGAGTTACGTATGCGTTATGATGTAGTTAAATGTTTTGACACCTGTAGGTTTCGCACTATTTGATGTGCCACAAAATAATTATAACAAGAGGAAATCATAAAGTAATTTTTAGGTTTTTTCTTACACAATAGCAATTAGATAATGTCTTATTTTTATTTCTAAATGTTAGTATTTTGAAGAAGCTGATGAAATTCACATTAATGTATATATGTAAAGGCTTTGTGTCATGCATTTGTGTGTAGAAATTTCACATTGCTGCTCACATCTCGTTTGATGATGATGATGGTGATGATCTGAGTGTTGTGACTAAGGTGATTGTGTCCTCAGGTAAAAGTGAGTGGACGTGTCCAGTGAACCTCAGCAAACCAACAAACAGGTCAGTGATCAAAGTGCTGCTGGTGTCTTTCTTTCTGCATGTTTATTGGAATAAAAACGTGTTTGTGCATGTTTGACGGAATATAAACGTGTTTCTGCGTGTTTACCGGAACAGTACGGAGCCCCTTAGGGGTCATGTGTGAAAAAAACATAAAGTGGGTATAAAAAAAAAAAAGAAGAAAAGAAAAGATAAACCGACCCCCCTAAGGGGACATGGAAGAAAAAAAAATGAGTTGGAGGTTAAAAAAAAAAAAATCAGTTGGAGGTTAACAAAAAACTTATTTTTTTTCTCTGGGTTTTTTTCCTTCGGGTTTTTTTCACTTTCAGTTTTTTTTGTTTCCTCTTCTGAAACGTACTAAAAATATGTCAAAGCTACAGCACATGCTACAGAGCTGTTTTGCTGCTGTTGGGGAACATTTCTGATGAGGTAAATGCTAATGCTAGCTAGCAGCTAATGTGTCTGTACTGTACCCACTACAAGTTCCGATGAAAAAACAAGTCAGTGAATAAAGTCACTAACTCACTACTACTTTTGATAATGTTCTAGTGTTTGGCAGCTCCAACAGTGTATTTTTGTGCATTTATCATGGTTAATTCTTTTACGAGAGTTGACTTAACTCAAACAGTAGCAAAACAGTGCCGTTGCATGCTGTAGCTTTGACCTATTTTTAGTACGTTTCAGAAGAGAGAAAAGCGAAAAAAAAAAACAAGGAGAAAAAAACAAGAAAATTTTTTTTTAAACCTCCAATTTTTTTTTTTTTTTTAANCTTTATTTTTTTTTTTTCACATGACCCCAAAGGGGCTCCGTAGAATAGAAACATGTTTGTCAGGATGAAAATGGGTTTCTGCCTGTTTAACAGAATAAAAACGTGTTTGCGCATGTTTGATGGAATATAAACGTTTTTCTACATGTTTGTCAGAATAAAAATGTTTGTGCGTATTTGTCAGAATAAAAGCTTGTATGTTTGTCAGTTCAGCAGAATTAAAAACTCGTCATTCTGACATAAAGTTGTTTTTTATTTTTTTTCCCCACTAACACTTTTTGCTTGTACTTATTTGTGCTGTTTGATGCTTCTGGGAATGGTTGGCTGAAACTTCTTGGGAATGAAGGTCAAACCAAAATCCTGCTCATTTCAAGCACAAAGAGGAATTTTGGGAACATATCCAGAATTTCTCCTTTTGTATTTCTCCTTCATCAGGAGGAGTTTGTCAGAAGACAGAAGGTGTTTGTCTGTAGTTATAAAGAATAACTAAATAAATTCTGTACTTTCAGTGACTTTGCTGGAAAAGCAGAGCTCAGCACCGCTGCTGCTGCTTCTGCTGCAAAAAAGAAGCTCAAGAGCAAAAATCAGCCTGAACATGAGGTAAGACTGAAAACTTTATTTTACAAAGCATGAAACTTCATTAAAAAGTCATTTATGTGTCATGCAAATTGTCTGAAATTGTTCTTAAGATGATGTTTTCTTGTTATTTCTGTGTTGCTTCTGTCTTTGGTTAAACATGTCATAACTAAATGTCGCTCCAACCTCGCTCACTTTAACGGGATGCGCGATTTGTCTCGTGTAAGCCCATTAAATAATTATTTGATCTAAATAACCTGTCAGTATTGCAGCTTTTGTGTACATGGAAGTGTAGTCATGGTGATCAAAGTATTGTTTGTAAAGTATTTTTTAACAGGAATCCTGTGTGTTTTTGTGATGTTCACTCGATTATAAATGGGGATAACAGCACACAGTTTCTCCTCTCTGTGGATACAGTGACTAAAAGAAAAAAGAGAGAGTTTGAGAGAGAAATTAAAACCCTCAGCACACTGACCAGTCGCTGTGAAGTGGGCGTGTGTGGTGGAATGTCTGTCTGAAACTGTAACAGCATGTCAGAGGAAACAGCCTGAAACACTTAATCATGTGATTTTGAGGGATGTGAGGAGGTGGAAGCTGCAGCAGCAGCAGCTTTGCTCAGGCTGTCAGACACACGATGCTTTCTGAAGATCTGATCTGATTGATCCTCACGTGACCTGGAAACCAATCTTGTCCGCCATCTTTAAGGACGTCCCAAAGCTCTTATTTTTTTCTGAGGATGGAGGAGCTTCATCAGAGAGACATGAGCGAGGAAACACAAGATGCTCCTCGTGTGGCGTGTGTGTTATCTGACAGACACGCCTCTTTACTGGAAGTCTGTTTCTGATTGGACAAATCTGCTACAGCTGATCTGATACACCTACACGCATCTTAATATGACCTCATCATGAATTTCATCAAATGTGAACAGAAAAATAACAGCAACATCTCAGGTGTAAAATTGCTCTAATTATTGATGTTTAATTTTGTCTGATTGATCATCTGATTAAAACGATAAAGAAACAAAACAATAAAACAGCAACAAAAACCACTGATATGTTTAATAAAAAGTCCTGTTAAAGTTCACTAATGGTGATAAACTTTATATTTTAACTCCGTGAGCAGTGAAATGAGACGATGATTGATGATCTGTAGATTATCAACATCGCTGTGTTTTAATCACAGCTATAAATATGTTTTGTACGTTTTAGATTTTTTAATATGTTTTATATGTTTTATATATTATACACGTTTTGCTGTGTTTTGTCACATAACGTGCTGACGTGTATTCAAAGGTGTTTTCAAGTAAAATGGACATGTAAGTAACACGAGATGACTGTGTGTGTGTGATGTGCATGTCCTGTCAGAATCAGAAAGCGGCTGGCAGTACAGCAGCTGTGTGTGAAGCGTTGAGAGCAGCAGTGCAGGATGCTCACACTGCCCTGACTGACATGCGAAGCCGCAACGCAGAGCAAGCATTCAGCCACGCCCTGATGTCTGTGGAGAACACATCAGCCAAGGTAACACACACACACACACACACACAGTCATACAGAGAAATTTCTTAACACAGATCATAAATCTTTGTTAAAACATCAACCAGCAGCTCAGCTCAAACAGGTTTTATACCAAAACCCAAATCCTTCTACAATTGAAGGCGATTCTTCAATAATATCTCTTCATCCAGCCAGAAGAGAATCTAGCCATGATTTCACTCGATGCAGACAAAGCTTCTGACGAAGCAGAATGGATTTATCTTTTTAAAGTCCTTCACAAATTTAATGTAGGAGGAAAACTTCATAAAATGAATCAAATAATTACATCAATCCAGTTGTGACAATTCTGGCAAATAAAACTTTAACCCAAGTTCAGGTTTTTAGCCGGAACAGACTGTTTACGTTAGCAATCAAACTATTGGCAGGAAATATAACCAAAAATACAGCAAACAAAATGTCTCTGTATGTGGATTTTATTATACATATCAAAGCCCCAGATTAGCATCCCTCATATTTCAGCACTTATAAATGAACTTGGCTCTTTTTCTGGATATTACGTAAATTGAAATAAGAGTGAAGTTTATTCAGTTTTAACCATTTTAACCCATTGGGGTTTGAGGGGTTAATTTGAGCATTACAGACTGAATCCACATGAATGAAGCGTTTTTCTTTGACTTTCTCAGGATCTTGGACTTTCCTCACTGGACATGCTGCTGCTGCTGTTTGGCCGCGTGGTGGCCCTGACAGACATCGGCCAGCCGGAGGTAATTATTTATGTCACGCTTCACAAAATATTCAAAAAGAAGAAAATCCCCAAAACAAACACAAACTTCAATTTCCAAGAACCAAAGAAAAGTCTGAACAGGAGCAGGATGAACATAACTTAGTACTAACTTAGTACTCCTAAATATCTGTCCAGCTCCATGTTTGTTACTTTATATTTATAAACATTATACATACATGCAAGAACAAACATAAGCCACATACATGTACATATGTATGTACATACCGTATATATACATATATATATACAGTACATATACAGAGTATATATACATACACACATACTATATATGTACATATAAATATATACTGTATATATACTATATATATGAAGTATATATGTCCATGTATGTGTGTGTATACAGTATATACAGTATATGTACGTGTGTGTGTGTGTGTGTATATATAATATACACACACACACTGTATATACACATACAGACTGTATATGTACACGTGTCTTTATTGCTCCAAACAATGATGACGTACGTTGACTGTACGCACACAGCAAAGTGGCGAGCTCAGATTTAAATCACCGTGCACACTCACCATGCACGCTCCTTACGTTGCAGCACGTGTCCTAACACAACATCCACACGCTCAACATTTTCACGCATGCTTGAAATTATCATCGCAAAATTTGGGATGATCTGCCAAAAGCCCTAAATGAGGAATAAATAGCTGATGAGCGAGAGGAGGAAGAGGAGGAAGATGAAGACTTCTGTAGGATTTATTTTATTGTCGTCTTCGCCTGAAGGCCATAAAAAGTCCTGGCTGCAGGTCAGCTGCAGGCGGAGCCACAGCAATCCAAGGAACTCTGTTGTGTTTTCTTGTATGTGGAATCTGAGGAAGATATGAGCGTTGATGTGATGAAATGTTAAATAAACATTAAATATGTCTGCAGGAGCTGTCGGAGGCTCAGAGGCTGCTGGAGAAGGTGAAGTCGTTTGAGGAGCGGACGTTTCAGTGTCTGGTGTATTACGCCATCGGGAAAGTGTATATGAAGGAGAACAGGTAAGCAGCAGGTGTTAGCATGGTGAACCTGTGTGCTGGTGAACCTGTTTCACGCTGAGAGCTCCACCTCTCTGTGCAGGTACGCTGCTGCTCTGCAACAGTTTTCAGATTCTTTGCAGATGGTCAAGAACCAGATAACACCTGGTAAACTCACCTGGCCTCTGACTAAAGAGGTGGTCAGAGAAACACAGGTGGATTATTTCAAGGTATGTTCACATTGTCACTTTCTTTCTGAGACTCGTTTGTACCGTGTTTGGAGGTGATGTGGTTGTGTTGCTACCTGTGTGTGTGTGTTCTGCTTTAGGAGCTTCTGGAGAATTCTGTAGAGTTTTGTAAGTTTCCTCCTGCACCTGATGCTGTTTGTCGTCTGGATAAATGTCTGGCTATCAAAAAGGAAATCTATTTCACCGACCCAGATTTTAAGGTAAAACAAAGCCAAAGTTGTTTGTGGAGCTGAAAGCTTCAAACATCGATGCAAGTAAAAACCAGTTTTTTTCTTTTTTAGGGTTTAATTCGGATATGTTGCTGTGAAAAGTGCATTGTTGAGTATCACATCACCTGTTGGAAAACTCTCAAGACAACATCATTCTTTGAAAAGAACGAAAAGGTAAATTTTAGATTCATACCAGTTTATCTCAGTCATTCTCCATGAATGTGTTTATGAAAAGGCATTTCTGAAAGCTGCTGAATGTCTTATTTTACTGTCAGCAGATTACCTCACTTCAGGTGTTTGCATACCTGCGTGGTTTAGTCTGTTCGGTAGGACTCGGGTTCGTTTCCCCTTTTGTACTGAACATCTGAACGCAGCAATCACACACACACAAACTCTTAGCGGTTTGTGATCAGAACATGATCCACACAACTTCAGAACCAACTCCAGATCAATCTATTGATGTATTGATTGATTAGCAGCAGAGATGCAAGTGTGTGTTTCACATTAAACTCCACCTTTGATGACCAAATCAAACAATGCTGTTGAAGGTGGAAACACATCAATGTTAGCTAACACATATTCAGGTTAGCATGTGCTTGTATGTTGTCAGCATGTTGCTCCATCCTCTTGTTCAGCGTGTGAAGGCAGCACGTCTTCTTCACATCATGTGAAGCTACATGTGGTTTTCCACACGTTGTCTTGAAGTCAGATTCAGCTTCTGCTGTCATAGTTTTCTTCTTCATGGATCAAATGATGCTATGACTAGGAAAGGATCCACATTCATCTTTGTTACTCTGATTTACTTTGACACCATAGAAACTACTTCCTGTTTGGAGTTTCTTTCTCCACCCCCAGACATTTCTGACCAATGAGCAGAGAGAGTGTTGTCACATGACTTTTGCTGATATATTTTGGTTTGACTCGATGTTTTTCTGTGAGAAACTGAACCAAACCAACAATTTAGTTCCTGATTCAGACCAGAGCAAACGATCTGCAGATCTATCTTTTTTTAAGACCTAGTATCCATATATAGATCAAACAGCTGACCAAAGCACAGATTTAATCATTTCCTCCTCGTTACCATCGTTAACTCTGACACGTAACTGATCAGTCGTCACGCTGACATTAAACAGCATCAGTAATAGTTTGTTGCAGGATTAAAGTTTTTAATTTTGAGGAAGATGAATCATAGTCGTATTAGACAGTGAAATAGTTTGTCTCTTTATGCTGATGTGATTTTGTGTAACAGGATTTCCTGCATGAAGCGTGTTTGACTCCGGCTTGCGGGGGTCGCATCTGTCATATCAGGATCTTTGGTGCGACGGGTCTGGTGAAATGTAAGGTGAGCTGAGCTTGCAGCCTCACTGTGCTCACAACCCACAGCATGATTATTCATCTGCTCCTTGTTTTCTTTCTCCTTCAGTTTGAAGCTGCCATCATTAAACCTCAGGCTCCACAGAAGCCACGAGTCAATCAGAAATGTACAAGGTGAGTTTATAGCCAAATGTTAGAGCCACCTAGAGCTTCGCTTTACACCTGCAGCAGGTCTGCATGTCAGCAGGACAAGAACTGATTAGAGTTTGAGGCAGATCAGGATCAGATAAGGATCAGGATTAGATCAGATCAGGATCAGATTAGGATCTTGATCAGATCATGATATGGGAATTTTTTTTTCACTTTCTATAACATCACAACATTTCTGTCTATTATTCAAACACTCAGATGCCAATCTTAAAGGACCATACCACCCATTTTGCATGTTTGAGCCTAATATATTCAATATATTTTCATACATGTTACGTTACATGACAATCATTTTCCAAAGGATAAAACCGAATTTCAGCTTTCCTGATATTTTGAAAAATCTCTTAATCTTTCAAAATCAAATATTCAAGCGATACACCCACCTTAAAAATCCATGTTTCTTCTGCTAATAAGTCACGGTCCTTTAAATTTTTCATAAACCCAGGTTTTCCCCGGTGGAGGCATACATTCACTCCACACTTTTTATTGTGCTTAAACGCTAAAATTATGTAACTTCTAAAAAAAAACCTGAATACATGTCTTGTTGGTGAATGATGGATTACCTATCCCAAGAACATTTCAAGTGCATACCAAAGTGAACTGAAACCAATGGAGGTCTGGAAGGTAGGAAAAACATTTTTAATTCACCGTTCCAGTAGTATGCTTTG
Organism: Lucifuga dentata; assembly: GCA_014773175.1. NCBI lineage: Eukaryota > Metazoa > Chordata > Actinopteri > Ophidiiformes > Bythitidae > Lucifuga > Lucifuga dentata. The sequence continues at coordinate 66,361 of VXCM01003564.1, forward strand.
GAAATGATTGTCAGTAACGTTACATGTATGAAAATTGAATATATTAGGCTCAAACATGCAAAATGGTGGTATGGTCCTTTAAAGAGGCTTCTCACCTGTTGCTCCTTCAGTCTGCTGTTGAACATGGCAGTCGTGTGTTTAGGCTGATGAGCAGTAAGGCTGGTGTTACTGGGAATGCTGCAGGTGTTTGGCGTTTTCTCTCGGTCTGAGCAGGACGGAGCAGGAACAGTTTGTGATGGAAGTGTTACGTGTCTCTGTCTGGTTTCTGAATTATTTCCCTGTAACTGTGATGTAATTTTCAGTGTGAAGAAGTTAAAGTCAAAGGAAGAGCGCAGACTGAGGAGGAAGCAGCGCCAACAGTTGTTTCTAGGTAAACAGTTGATCACAGACGATGTTTTGCTGGAGAAAGAAGCCTCTGCATGTGACAGTCAGCAGAAAGGTAAGATTACACCTCTGTCACACCACTTCTTATCATTTCATCATTCCATCTCACCTCTGCTTTACTCACAGCATCTGCTTTATATACATAGACCTTTTTTATTTGTTTAGCATCTAAATAAATCTCAGCTAAACGGTGTAAACCTCCAAATTACCCATAATAATAATAATATAATAATAAAAATGTAGATGCACCTATAGAAAATACACATTCTTAATGAAAAAACACTCCGAATGGTTTTAATGAAGATGTTCAACTGTGGGAAAATGTCCTCACAAAACAGTCAAACATTTTACAGGAATAGTTTATTATTTCCAGCTGTGTTTTTTTTTTTGTTTTTTTTTTTTTGGGACAGGAAGTCTACCTGTGCCGTTCTCTGAAGCACTTCCTGTCAAAAATCAGTCCAGCTGTTGATTTTTTTCATTGATTTGTTATTTTGCTGCTCCTGCTTGTCCTCTGGATAAAGTTCTGTTTGCTCTTCACAGATATGCACAGAAAAACATGTGATTGGCTGGTCATGTAGTCTGCCTAGCAACCGCTTCTGATTGACAAGAAAAAAAAAACAAGTGTAGAACTTGGTCTGCAGACCTGAATGTGAACACTCCTGCGCTTTACGCTTCTTTTCAAGTGCTACAAATAGAAAATCAGAAGTCTGCAAACAAAAAAACAATGATACCTATTTCTTATTGTGGGCGATCAGGACTTCAGAGGGTTTTCTTTAGTTATTTGGGAGGCAAAGTGAGCACATGGTGATGATGTCTGTAATCGTTCATATGGGATGTTAAGCATGTAGTTACCGTCATGATGGTGAGGAAGTGTTAGTTTTCTTTCCTCTTGCTGTGTTGTCAGCCTGGTTGCTGTACCGGGATCGAGTGTTGCTGCAGATCAGCCAGCACATGGAGCTGCTGAGGGCAGAGAGTGGCGTGCATGTGTCAGCCCTGACCCACAGCTTGAAGCCCTGGCTGCAGCTGGACTGGTCCAGAGGAAACCAGGTGGCTGGGAGGATGCTGAGCTGGCAGTCAGAGCCACCGGAGACGCTGGGTCAGGCTGTTGAGCTGCTTTTGGAGAGGAAGAACCGGGTTTGGGCTCGCCTCCTCATCCAGCTACTCAGCAGCTGCTTGGATATAAATCCCAAACTGTTGGAGTGGGTGTGTCGGCTCAACGACGCAGGTACGCTTTCACTTTGACCATGTTAGACTTCACCTGACATGACGTGAAGTTCAGTTGCTTTTTTTGCTCTATTACATATAAAGAAAATTCATTATTTTGATAAATTCTCTAATGATGTCTGGATGCTGTGAATCGGTGAACATGAAGTTGTAGCACAGAGTTTTTCCATATACAGAATTATCCCAGAACGAGCATTAAAACGGATTCTGGCTGCTTCCTGTAGGTCTGAATGCTGCCAGACGTTTTATTGAACGCTACACAGAACAGCTGCAGCAGCTGGATCTGACTCTCGTGCTGAGCTTCAGCCCGCTGCAGGACGTGATTATAGAAAAGCTCGGCATCGCGCCTGAGGTTTTTTCTAGCATCGGCATGACTGCTACTGAATTCCTAAACCAGGCTGCAGATCAGGACATGAGGCTGTTTATCTGGAGTCTGGAGGAGCACAGGAAGGAGTATGCATGCTGTCAAGCCATGCTGGATGAGTATTTTGATATGATGGGTATGTAACCCTTCAGTTAGAAAGACCTGCTCATTTGTTGCTGTGTTTCATGATTTAACTTTGACTTCTTTGTTTTTCAGATGGACATTTTTCGATCTTAAAAAAGTCTGATAATGAAAGTAAAAATGTAAGTCATTAAAATGGAAAAGAGCATATCTTCGCTTGGTTATATTTTATTTATTTCCAAAAATAGACTTAGACTATTTGAAGCAGGTCATCTTCTGATTCATTTCTTTAATTTTTAACACAACTATGTATTTCAATGAAAATCCATACATTTGAATTTAATGTATTTCATTGGGGTTCTGGGACTCTGGAACAGTAGCATATTTAAGCATCTTCAGTCCTATTTTGTATTTAATCTCTTTAGTTTTGGTGTGGGTTCCAGAGGCCTTGTGGTAATGTCAGTGTTTCCTGTAAGGCCGCATGGTGATCTGTCTGCTTCCTGTTATGAACGTTAAATGAAGTATTCAGGAGTGTCATTAACGTTTTTTCCATTTCAGAATTCTCCTATGAAGACTAAGAACCGAGGCCGGAAAAAGAAACTGAAAGAGCCAAAGGTGTGTGTGTGTGTGTGTGTGTGTGTGTGTGTGTGTGTGTGTGTGTGTGTGTGTGTGTGCGCGTAACACGTCTAAAATGTGACGGCTTGTCTCTTTCAGGGGTTTATTGTTTTGTCTGGGATGAGAGGAGCGACTCCGAGAGAAGAGTGGGAACAAGACTTTTTTGATGAAGATGACTCTTTGTAAGTTTGATAATCCACATTAAACGCTGCTGGTATCTAAGAGGTTCATAACATTTCTGACCATCATGATTTGTGTTAGCAGATCGTTCCTTCACCCCACCGATCTGTTCAGTGTACCCGATCACCTTCGAGAACACGTGGCTGAGTTTGAGAACCAGTACAATAGCACCACACACAAAAGTCACTATAAAAAGATTTTGGACAACAACCCGGACCCGACCAAAGAAAGTTTGTACGAGTAAGTTCAGCTTGTCACTCAGTCACTAAAGGTTAGTTCTGGTGGTTCACTGTGTTTGAGTGGGCAAGAATCCTCTGAATCCTCTGCGTGATTAACGTGAACTTTGAAGTTCTAAAGGTGCAGTTAATTTTATCTGACATGGTGTGTCTGTCTTTGTTTTGTAAACTCAATATAATTTAATCATATAAATGGAGATAACAACACACACTTTCCCTTTTTCAGAAGGGAGGGGTATTCATTAAGAATTTTGTTTGTTCTATATATTTTTGTATCTCCACTCGATTATAAACAGGGATAATGGCGCACAGTTTCACTTTCTCTTCCCTCTGTGGACACAATGACTGAAAGAAAAAGGGAGTTTGAGAGAGAAATTACCGTATATACTCGAGTATAAGCTGAGTTTTTATTACCAAATTTCACAAAGCAAATCGGGGGTCGGCTTACACATGAGAAATTCAAATTTGATCGCAGAGAAGGAAATTTCCAGGGGTGGAAATACTACCATTACCGCTACCCATGAAAATAGTTTAAATCATACCTTAGAATGAGATATTTCCTGACTAAACATCTTAGCCAGAACATTTTGTGGCAGCCAGTAAGCTCTGTTGTGATTGGTCAGTTACAGTAATCAGCTGCTGAAATAAATATCATGTTTACTGGTATGTGGATTGTTTTCAGAAAATCACAGGAATACTATGACAATACCCAGAAAAACAGGTAATTTGCTAAACAAATTGATGGAACAACATCAGGGGGTCGGCTGATATACGAGATTGGCTTATACTCGAGTATATGGTAACACTCTCCACACTTTCACACCTGAGCAATCACTGTGTGAAGTGGTTGTGGCAGGTGGAGTCGGAGAGGTATAAATGTTGTAGGATGCAGTGTTTATGTTTGCTGCTGTAGGTTAGATAATTATATAACACAACAGGTGCTGATGTTATTTTGCCCTCGCTGTATCTGTAAATGCGTCATCATTGCTGTTGTTGACTGGATGCTTTTCTATGCTGCAGCTACTTTGCTCAGATCCTGGAGGAGCACGGTCCTCTGGTTGCTCAGGACCCCTTGTTGGTGGGTGAACTGGAAAATTTCCCTCCTGTGGCTCAGCTGAAGATCCAAGAGGCCGGCGGCTTTGAGTCCTTCCTCCTCGATTCTCTCCGTTTCATAAAGATGGGGCGGTGTATCGGTCTAGCTAAACACGCCGTTTCCCTGCAGCAGGCCGGACACAGAACCAGCCTGGATGACCTGGACGTCATAGCAGATCCTGACTATCAGTCTTCATCTCCGCCTCCTATCCCAAGCTACCTGAAAGAATATTTATCTGTAAATGCTGAAATCCATCCTGTCCTCACATATCCTCGTGTACTCGGCTCTCAGCTTGGCCAGTCATCTCTGTTCTCTGACTGTGCTATTGGTGAAAGTGGGCAGGATGTCTCTCAGGCTGAAGTTGGTAATGGTTTGGAGCTGGATGCAAGTGAGCTGGCGGATGGAAGCGTTTGGGAAACGGTGGGAGGCTTTTTGAAGAAACATGCAGCCCTACAGGTTAGTAACAAGTTTTCATCTTTAGAAGGCATTCTCACACTTAGTTTGTTTCAGACCCTGGAGCGTTTTCATTTTAGGCAGATATGAACACAGCAATCAAACTCAGATCTGCACCAAAACAACCAGACTGAGACCACCTGGAGGGAGTCAGTCTGATCCAATCAAATTAGAGCGGTTCCTTTGTGGTGAGAAAATGATCCGCATAAGTCTCAAGACAATCTATTGATCCAGTGATTGATCTAAAAGCAGAGATGGTTGCGTGTGATTAACACTTAACTACTGCTGTAAAGTTTGTTTTATTAAATGCATCAAATGTAAAAACTTTAACAGTTAAACTCCACTTTTGTTGATCAAATTAAACAAATGCTGTTAAAGTTGGAAACATCAATTTTAGCTAACCTTTGTTCAGGTTAGCATGTGCTTGTATGTTGTCAGCATGTTGCTCCATTGTCCTGTTCAGCGTGTGAAGGCAGCACGTCTTCTTCGTATCATGTGAAGCAACATGTGGTTTTCCACACATTGTCTTGAAGTCATATTCAGCTTCTGCTGTCATAGTTTTCTTCTTCATGAATCAAATGATGCTATGACTAGGAAAAGATCCACATTCATCTTTGTTACTCTGATTTACTTTGACCACCATAGGAAACTACTTCCTGTTTGGATTTTCCTTCTCCACCTCCTGACCTCTGACCAATGAGCAGAGAGTGTGTTGGAACTTGACTTTTGCTGATAGAGTTTGGTTTGATTGGGATGTTTTCCTGTGTGAAACTAAACCAAACCAATTGGAACAATTTAGTCCCATATTCAGACCCAGAGCAAATGATCTATAGATCTGACTCAGACCAGAGCAAACGATGTATAGATCTGAAAACACAAATATTGTGTAGAACATAAAATGTAATAAAAATGTAATGTGTTGAGTGTTTTTTGCTTTCTTCTCAGACATGTCCGGAGACAATGAGGAGTGTAGCAGTGAATACAGAAGTTCATGAGCCTTTTGAAAGCAGCCATGTGAGTTCCATATGTGAACATATGTCATGTGTAACGTACTGAAGGTCAACTGGTTTGGAAATTTGTCACTGACACAGAGTGTCGAGTCAAGACATGGACATGGAGGATTTAGTTTGCACAGATTACTGAAAAACTTAAGGCATTGGGTTCAGACGCAAAGTTAGTTCACAGTCCTCCAATCAAATCCTCATGATACAACAACAGTGTGGGAGATGTGTGTGTGTGTTCCAAAGAAAAGAGAAAGCACACATTATTAAAGCAAGAAATAAGGGAGAAACCGACTAAAATGTTGAAAAACTGCAGTGAATCATGTCAAAGCCTGCACATGTGAATAAATGGACTTTAAAGTAATTAACATTATATATGAACCACATTAGCTGCTAGAGCTAACTGGCTAACAGCTAATGCTGCGTTCGACAGACCTCAGAACTCGGATTTTTCCGACTTCGTACTTGGAAAAATGCGTTGGAACAGCACGTGAAGTGGGAGCTCCGGCTGGGACACTCGACCAAAATGATCTACTCCAACATACCAAGTATGACATCACTCAACATGGCAGTGCCCATGGAAGCGAGCTTTGTGAATGGAAATGATCAGCTAACAGCAGAATAAAGTATTTTTTCTTGCGTGAAATTGAAAGAAAATGGTCAAAATATATCATCAAGTTAACTCTCTACAGTGTGTAATAACTGTTTGTCATTGATACGTAAGTGTAAATAATTTCAGAATATTTACCCATTGTAAAACAACACAACCAAACAGTCCTGTAGTCTAACTTTACTTTAGTTAGTATTTATTACGATGTTTAATTAGTTTTACAGTATTTATTGGTGTTCAGCCATGCTTTTTTGATTACATTTGGCTGGAACCGTTTGAGGTTGGAAGTTGGAACTTAGAATTGGGAAAATTTGACTTCGGTGATCTGTCGAACACAGCATAAGAATTAACAAGGACTTAAAGTGATTAACATTATATATGAACCACATTAGCTAATACAGGTAACTGGCTAACAGCTAATAACATGGACCTAAAGTAATTAACATTATATATGAACCACCTTAGCTAATACATCTAACTGGCTAATAGCTAATAACATGGACTTAAAGTAATTAACATTATATATATGAACCACATTAGCTAATACATCTAACTGGCTAATAGCTAATAACATGGACTTAAAGTAATTAACATTATATATATGAACCACATTAGCTAATACATCTAACTGGCTAACAGCTAATAACATGGACTTAAAGTAATTAACATTATATATGAACCACATTAGCTAATACATCTAACTGGCTAATAGCTAATAACATGGACTTAAAGTAATTAACATTATATATATGAACCACATTAGCTAATACATCTAACTGGCTAATAGCTAATAACATGGACTTAAAGTAATTAACATTATATATATGAACCACATTAGCTAATACATCTAACTGGCTAATAGCTAATAACATGGACTTAAAGTAATTAACATTATATATATGAACCACATTAGCTAATACATCTAACTGGCTAATAGCTAATAACATGGACTTAAAGTAATTAACATTATATATATGAACCACATTAGCTAATACATCTAACTGGCTAATAGCTAATAACATGGACTTAAAGTAATTAACATTATATATATGAACCACATTAGCTAATACATCTAACTGGCTAATAGCTAATAACATGGACTTAAAGTAATTAACATTATATATATGAACCACATTAGCTAATACATCTAACTGGCTAATAGCTAATAACATGGACTTAAAGTAATTAACATTATATATATGAACCACATTAGCTAATACATCTAACTGGCTAATAGCTAATAACATGGACTTAAAGTAATTAACATTATATATATGAACCACATTAGCTAATACATCTAACTGGCTAATAGCTAATAACATGGACTTAAAGTAATTAACATTATATATATGAACCACATTAGCTAATACATCTAACTGGCTAATAGCTAATAACATGGACTTAAAGTAATTAACATTATATATATGAACCACATTAGCTAATACATCTAACTGGCTAATAGCTAATAACATGGACTTAAAGTAATTAACATTATATATATGAACCACATTAGCTAATACATCTAACTGGCTAACAGCTAATAACATGGACTTAAAGTAATTAACATTATATATGAACCACATTAGCTACTACAGCTAACTGCTTAAGAATAACAAGGACTTAAATTAACATTATATATGAAGCACATTAGCTACTAGTAACTGGCTAACAGCTAAGACTAACATGGACTTAATTAGCATTATATATGAACCACATTAGCTAATACAGCTAACTGGCTAACAGCTAATAACATGGATTTAAAGTAATTAACATATATGAAGCACATTAGCTACTAGAGCTAACTGGCTAACAGCTAAGACTAACATGGACTTAAAGTGATTAACGTTATATATGAACCACATTAGCTAATACAGCTAACTTGCTAACAGCTAAGAATAACATGGACTTAAATTAACATTATTCAAATATATGGATTTCCTGAACCACATTGATGTCTATATTAAAAAAAAAAAAAAAAATNTAAAAAAAAAAAAAAAAATCATTCCAGGCACTGTAGATCTCCTTTTAGTAAAAAGCCTTTATTTTTGATGGGCTTCCAGCATTAGCACAATAAGAAGCGTATCAGCTCTTCACCCTCATCAGAGTCTCTGAGAGCCAGAGTGGATTGGCCCAATTATAAAATGTTTGACACCTGTGCCACAGTGAGGATTTCCAGAATTCTCCAGGTGAAGAAATGCCTTATACATCCTCAAGATGGAGCCAAGAATGATATTGCACATACAGCTAAATATCTTTCAAATAAAAACAATAGGGACTGTTATTTTATTTGAAAAAAAAAAAAGTGGAATTTCTCTGATTGTAGTCATTCGAATGTGGTCGTTCTAACCCCTAAACAGCTTTCAAATACAATAACAGTCACTGTTGTTTTTATTTGAAAGTTATTTAGCTATATGTGCAATATCATTCTTGGCTAAGGCATTTCTTCACCTGGAGAATTCTGGAAATCCTCACTGTGGCACAGGTGTTATAATTAGGCCAATCCACTCTGGCTCTCAGAGACTCTGATGAAGGCAAAGAGCTGATACATGTAAGTGATTTTTATTGTGTTAATGCTGTAAGCCCATCAAAAATAACGTTTTTTTTTTTTTTTAATTTACTAAAAGCAAATCAACACAGTGCCTGGAACTGTTTTTTTTTTTGTTTTTTTTTGTTTTTTTTTTTTGTGATACCATAGACATTGCTGTGGTTCAGGAAATTCATATGTCTGATTGATGGTAATTCCCCTCCAAGAGCATGTGTGGAAGATGGATACCTGAAGCGCCCCATGCATTAGTTTTTTGTTCAACTAGTTAACATTATGAATCACATTAGCTACTAGAGCTAACTGGCTAACAGCTAAGCATAACCAAAGTCAAAGTTTAAGCAAACTGAAAAACTTCAGAATCTTTTAATCATCTTTGCTTACATCAGCTAAAGTTCTTTCCATGCTGTCTGGAGAGTGGCTGCCATGTGGCACAGGGCTGTGTTGCTATGACGATTAATTGGCGTGCACAGTGGAGCTTTCCACAGCTGAGCCTTTTTGACATGTAACCTGTAAGTCTTCCTCAGCTTTGCCAATGAATTTGCTTTCTCTTTTCTTACAGGGTGACATCAACAAACAGGAAAAGAGACGCAAGAACTTGGAGGAGCAGATCAGCAAAATGCTTAATGACTGCGACAGAGTCGATATCAGACACAAAGAGGACATATTGTCTCTAGAAAAAGACATTCAGAACATTGGTGTCAATATACAGGTTGGCCTTCAACTGCTGTCATCGTGCAAGAAAAGCTCACATTTAACTGCTGAGTGGGAGAGGTTTGAGTGTTTTCTTTTTGTTTTCTTGTGTCAAGGTGACAAATAAAGAGCTGGCCCTGTTCCAGCAGAAGCTGGAAGAGGAGGTGAAGAAGGACCAGAAGGAGAAGAAAGCCAATCAGGAGGTGCTGAAGTCACTGAAGCTGGAGTTAGAGGAGCTGGTGGTGGAACAGGAGAGGTACAACTGCTTACTATACATCCTACATACATACAGTACAACACATACAGTCATAATGTGTGAATCTGATCACATCTTATTCCTCCACACGAGCTGTGATGACAGGATGCTACATGAGATCATGCTGTGTTTGTTGTTACCGTGTGCAGCCTCAGCAGAAACATACGAGACCAGAAGAGCAGCTACGAGGCCAAGCTGAATGATTTCTTAGAGCTCAGGTAAGTGTTGACTGATAAATCATAAGTTCTGCCCTCATGTTGCTTCACTTCATCCCTGATGTTTCCATAGTAACCAGTCAGCAGCTGAGCGAATGAGCCTGGAGGACGAGATCAAACGCTACAAAGACTTACTGATTAAGACCGCCAGGAGGTCCCACGCAGCCCAGGTAGGTTCAGGATATCCAGACGCTACCCTCACCATACTCACGCTTAAAGTTTCTGGACACCATTAGAGGCCCCCTGCTGTGAGAGTCTTTGTTGTGTTTACACCAGTGGAAGTCGGTAAACCCCTTTAACTGACTAAAGTCCGGTTTATGCTTAATGCAGATGCAGGTACTTCTGAAATGAGCCGTCCACTTGTTCTGGCATTCGTGGTTCTGGTGCTTTCATGACGACCGCATACTTTGACTCCAGGACTTTCGGTGGCGCTGTAGTACAAAAACACTCTTAACTCCACAAACACAGAAATAAAGCCAGCAGAAACAGAAGTAGTTTCCTGTTCGGTCGCCCACAACAAAACATGGAGGCACTGAGAAGAGAGTTGTTGTTGTTGATTAATGAAGACGAGGAGTTGATGTTACTTTCAATGGATGAGACAAAAAAGTTGTCCCCCTTGTTTGTTTTTTCTCTCTCTTCCTTCACACCTCTTTGCTTGGCCAGTCATCAATGAAAGTGCATTTACATCACACAAAGACTATCCACGTTGTTTCAGAAATCGAGCGGTGTGTAACCACGTGAGCGACCCTCCAAAGCAGCCTCTGCGGTTGACTGTTTTGGCCGCAATTATGTCATACTAGTGCAGTGTCAAAATGTGCCTGTTAGGAACGGGCCTGACTTTCTGGTGTGCGCCGCAGCCTGCCCTAATTTTGTTCTACACGTCCTCGTGAGCTAGCTTTGTTTGCTGTACGGAGTCGGGTTGAGACCGTTGACTGGACCGGAGCATATGCTGCCACGCCCGGAGCGTATCCTGCGTATCCTCCACGTGGACTACTTTTTACCAGCACAGCTCAGTTCTAAAACCACTCATCCAAACAACTTCACATGTGACACTGCATGTCCTAGGGTCCTGAACAATAAACCTGCTGAATTTCAGCTTCATACAGTGGCGAGTTCTAGAGACGTTGGTGCTACAGACAGACAGAGATTCTGTCTTTATAGTGAGATTTTTTGCACACCCACTGTGGTGCCTGTGTGTGTGTGTTAAGCATAAACCAGGCTAAAGATTAGAAGGCTAAAACACTACATTTTTCAGAAATCTTAGATCAAAGGTTTTGGATCATTCTGTATTTTCTGTTTTGAATGAATGTCACAAACACTCACAGTAATGAGATTTCAGGTGAGTTTTACCTGCCTGCACGTGCTGCCCCTCCCCCTCCCTCTGACTGCATATAATGAACTCAGTAAAGACACGTGCACATTATCAGACTGAACTTCAATGAAAAGTTTGACCATGCCAGGAAGGAGCAGTTTAAAAAAGTTCACTTAAAATTGAACTTTGACTAATTTGAACAATTTAATTTGTAGTTTATCATATGTGCTTCTGATAACTTGTTTATGATGACAAACTATTTTTTATAGAGATTTTTAGTTTTTTACTTCATGTTTCTGAAGGTTAAAGATGATCATTTCTCAGTAAGCCGTCATGTTTATCTAAAGTTGGTTTGTGAAGTTGATGAGCTCAGCATGTTCTGATTGGTATTTATTAGCTCAATACAAAACCATCGTTATGGTCCTTTGCTAAAGTTGTTCTGATGCTGCTTTTCTTTGAGAAAGATAAAGAGAGTTTGTTTTTTGTCTTTTTTAGCTGAGTGTGGTGGAGAGCTGCAGGGATCAGAGTTTGTACTGGCTGAACAAAGAGCTAGCAGATGCCAAAGCCACGCTGACCAAAGTGGAGGAAGCCCCAAGGTAAGAGAGATCAGTCCAACTCAGAGTGGACCAACTGCTATCAGATGTTCTGCATCAGAGACATTCTGCTATCAGAGATTTTTATTTATTGTTTATTCAGCAGGGACGAATACATATAACATTGCCACAGATGTGGAAAATGCAATGTATTATAAGGCATCTAGCTTAAGCTAATTTGCGGTCCTTGTCCCTGGTCAGGCTTTTAAAGACGATAAAATAATTTATACAATAAAAAGACAGTTTATACAATTCATACAAAATACAGATTAAAACAGAGAATCAAATTTACATACAAATTGTGTTTGTGTGAACACGTGACCTCATTAATGCTCACATATCTGTCGTTACTTCAGCCAGAGTTTGACTTTTTAATTAAACACCTTCAGGTCTGTTTGAGATGTGATTTCTGCTGGTAAAGAGTTCATACGTGTGTTCCTGTTACTGAAAAGGATGACTGACCAAAAGTTGTTCTGCACATTGGGACTCTACATTTCTGCTCATTACTCCTCTTGTCATATCCCCACTATAATCTCTCTGTTTAATGAGCTGAGACGCCGTTTCTGCAGCCAGCCCATTTAAACACTTGNCCCACTATAATCTCTCTGTTTAATGAGCTGAGACGCCGTTTCTGCAGCCAGCCCATTTAAACACTTGAAAACAAGTTTTAAAAATGAGAAATTTATAAAGTGTCAAAATTCAATAAATTATATTTTTGTATAATTTTGCAGTGGTGCCATTTTAGTAGTTTTTGATCTAGAATTTTCAAAGCCTGTTTGTAAAGTGATGATAAAGGTCTGACTAGGTTCAGAGGCCTGGCCCCAGGCAGTGCAACAATAAGACAGATGTGAAAAAAATCACAGTGTACAGGTAGAAACAAGCTGCTTTAAAGGATAAACACGACCTTATGAGCCTGAAACAGTTCAGACTGCTTTTAACAGTTTTGGATGACATCTTTATATGTATATCAAACTTTGTTGATTGATTATCAGACTTTGTTGAAACTTAGATGTTCTGCATCAGATATGTTCTGCGATCAGGGATGTTCTGCTATCAGAGATGTTCTGCTATCAGGGATGTTCTGCTATCAGAAAGGTTCTGCTATCAAGGATGTTCTGCTATCAGAGATGTTCTGCTATCAGGGATGTTCTGCATCAGGGATGTTCTGCTATCAGAAATGTTCTGCTATCAGAAATGTTCTGCTATCAGGGATGTTCTGCATCAGAGATGTTCTGCATCAGAGATACTCTAAATGCTGATCTCCTCCTTTGTTCTAGATATCCAACCCCAGACCTGGATGTCGCTAGAAACACCTGGAGAGCTAATGTCCAAGAGGTTGAGAAGAAAATTTCCGCTGCTCAGGTAAAGGATCCAGCTGGTTTCCTCTAAAGAAAACTCTCAGTGGTTTCTGTGTCTCTCCCTGAGGAGAGGTTAAAGGTCGCACTGTAGTATAGTAAAGGTCTGTTGGACCGCTTTCCATCAGCCAAATCTAATTTCTGACTCAATCCACCAGCATGTGTTTGGTCAGGTGTGGTGAAGTATGAAAGTGGGGAGGGTTTCAGTTTCCCTCTTAGACTCTACTTTTTTCTTTCACATCTCTTTGTGTCCACAGAGAGATGTGAATGTGAAGCTGTGCACCTGTTATTTAATAACACAGGTTATCAGGTTAGCTGGGTTACAAAACAGGGTCAGTCTTTGTCAAAGCTGTGCCAGCCTCAGAATGTCAGGTTTCACAGAACATTCAAGCCAAAAAAAAAAAAGNCCAAAAAAAAAAAAGAAAAAGTGGCTTATTTTCTTTTTCTTTTCTTTTTTGTTCTCCTTTCTTTTCTTTTTAGACTGGGCTCATCTGTAGCTGCACCAGTTCATGAAGACATTTCTCTTTGTTGTAGTAAACAGTGCTTGGAATGATTTTCTGGCACATAGGGAATTATGCATTTTATGTTTCTGGCTTTTTAAAGGACCATACCGATGACTGCGCAGGTTTGAGCCCAATATACACAATTCACATATTCATGTTACGCTACTGACAGTTTCCAAAATATAACACTGGAGCGGTAAATATTTGAATTGTTTTTCCTACCTTCTAGACTGCCATTGGTTTGGTTCATTTCAGTACATTATAAAAATCAACTTGTAGAGACCTGAAACGTTCTGAGATAAATAATCCATCACAGAGAAACACAAAGAGCCAGATTCATAAAAAAATCACACTAAATACGCACAATCACACTAAACGCTACTCGTGATAATTGAAGCTCATTCATAAAGCTTCTCTCACATTAATCAGAGGATCGTGTCACATTAAGGTGTGTTGTTGTCATGTGAGTGTCTGATAAAATGAAGATCAGCGTGTTAATGAGCTGCTTCATATTTAAGAGTCACGATTTATCCTGATTCATCTGGTTTTAAAGTGACATTGGAGGGTTTTGTGTGTGTGTTGTGTATGTGTGTGTGACAGACATGCACAGCAGCACAGCAGATGAGATTATAAATAAGTTTCAGTGCCACTAGAATGTGTGTGAGATCAGATCAAAACTCTCCATATAGTAAACAAACTGATCAGTGAGTGTTTATATTTATCAGTTATTGATCACTAACACAAGATAAATACAGTTTAAACTATCATCAGATTTCATTCTGATGAAATATACTGTCAGACTGAAACTCATCTTAATTTGAGTGTGTCAGTGTGTTTAATGAATCACTTCCTGACATGTAAATAAGGAAATACTGTAGTAACAGCTCTTTAAAGGAAACGATAACAGATGCTGTAACAGACATTTATGAAATAGGAAACGTGGTTACGTGATGATATTTGCCATATTTCTACACCAGGAAATATTGTCCCAGGAGAAGACAGCTTTTACCAAGAAATTAAAATGTCCTCTGCAATGGTATATAACTGTTAGAAGGTGAAAAATTGAATTTTAAGGTGAGTGTATCACCTGAACATTTGATTTAGAAAGACAAGGGGATTTGAAAAAATAACAGTAAATCTAAAATATGGTTTTATATATGTGTTGGAAATTCCTTATAGGAAATACAAGATATATGCAGATTGAATTTATTGGGCTCAAACATGCGCTATCGCTCGTATGGTCCTATAATTGTGAGCTGAAAATCTATGAACACTCTGACTTCATCAACAAATCCTGCAAAAAATCAGCTCCATTAAAGCTATCAAAATAGATAAACAACATCATCTTCTGCAAATTCCCACAGGAGGTTTGAAGATATTTTTAGGAAGGCTTTGTGTTTTTGCATGGTTTGGAATGACCACCAGATTAGATCAGTCATTAGACCTCATACCTTCAACAAGGCCAAACGCATAGACAACATGTGTCTTCTTCTCATAATATGACTTAAAGAGAAAGAAATCTCTAATTATGATCATGTTGATCAGGTAACAGATTCAAAGAAAATGTCTGAGAATGATCACGTTGAGTTAGATAGCAGGTAGATTCAAAGGAAATGAGCTCCTGGTGCATGACAGACTCAGGTGGTCTTTTTGTGGCCCTTAGGTTCAGTACCAGGATCAGCTGGATGAAGTGAAGAACGGCAGGAGGGCCAGCGAGCTGCTTCCAGTCAGTGAGACAAACCGTCCTGAAGCTCCAGCTGAACCAGTAAGAACCAAACCAGTCTGTCCAGTATGACAGAGTGAGAGAATGTCAGAGGAAGTGAATGTTGGAGTGAATGTCTAGTGCACTGATGAATCACACTTTCAGTGATTGAAAATTCTCTACCAGCAGCACGCTTTCCTTTCAGTTTCACAGTTTCAATGACTTGTAGCTTGAATCCGGCGGTAAAAGACCGGCGCTCTTTCCCCAGAGTTTTCCTGTCCATGTTGTATTGGAACGCGTCACTCAGACAAGTATAGTAAATAAGTGACCCACCCAAAGTTAAATTAAAAAGGTTTTATTTGATTAGACGTGAGAAGTGTACTGTACATGGTGATTATTGGCCAGAAAAAGAACAAACGGGCAGCAGTCACGTATTTTGAGAACAAACATGTGTATTGTCTCTGTTTATTTTTTCTTTTTCCTGATTTTATTTCTCTAACTGTCTTATGAATTAAATGGTGACATGTATGTTCTGGTGAACTGCCCTGTACAAGCCCCCTGAGGGTTTTTTGCACTTCTCCGTCACATTTCTTTTCTTCTCTATTCTATGCATTGTTGTAATTTTATGTTATATTTGAAAACAAAGATAAATATATTATCTGCACTTGTGTATAAACTGTACATGACCAAAATGTTTGAAAAGTCCACATATAAACTGTGTAATTGGGAAATTACGGTATACTAATATACACTATTCTGCTGCCTGTGAATATAGAGAATTCACAACAAACACGTTAACTTTTAAGAATTTATTTTGTAGTAACTAACAAAATTTTACTAAAAAAACGTAAGTGTATATTTTACTTTGGAAATGTAGTGGAGAAACGTAAAACATTTACAAAAACACAAATACTGAAGTAAAGCACCAAACAGAAATAGTTCAGTACTGTAACAGAGTATTTGTACTTGTTGGCTTTACCTGAAATAGGATTAGCGTTATTAACGTTAGCTACATTTGAACTCTGGTTACTTCCTATGTTACAGCTGTCTGTGTCGGCTCAGACTTCCTCCACGTTCAGCCAGCAGGCGGCGTCCTCTGCAGCCGCCACTCAGGCCGAAGGGTCGGCCGCTCCGGCTCAGGAGGCTCTGCCCAGCACCGTGTTTGACAAGGCCATAGAGCGCCTCGCCTTAATCTTCCCTGACTCCACAAGGTAAGTGCTGCTCCTGCATGCTGCGGACCGCCTGCGATCAGCTGTATCAATCGATCACATTGACGATCGACGAGTTAAGACATGACCCTGCTAGGTTTACTAAAGAAGAGCAAAGTTACTTCAATTTAAAAAATCTAATCAGTTTGCTTTGATAATCCACAGATAATGTTTCATGTTTCATGATAATGTGTTACTGGAAATGGCATACATTTCCATCATATAATATACATTATAATGGTGTGTGTGTGTGTACATGCCTGTGCGTGTGCGTAGGTCAGACTTGATGAGGGTCATACAGGAGCTGCGTTGGTCGTGTGGCGGCAGCCTGAGCAGCATGTCGTTGCAGGAAGTGGTTGGTGGAGCGAGTCAGCTGATCCTGGACCAGCAGGTACTTTAGCTCTGATACTTCCTGTTTCACATAAAACACCACAAACCACTTACCCTTTTTCTTCTTCTGTTGTCTTTCTGCTGATGTTCTGCTTCAGGTTTACCATGTTCTGTTTCTCCTTAGGGAAGAACACGTGATTTGACTCTGTGATCACTGACATGTTGTATGATCCGTGTTCATGGTGATGGCATCAGAACGCTCACACGCATATTATTTCTGTGTAGGAGAACCTTAATTCTGCCCAGTCAAGCATCCTGCTGAGTGGGAGTCAAGCTCAAGCCACGCCCCCTTTGGTGACCTCTGCCTGGCAGCCATTGGGCCCCCGGAGAGCCTCATATCCCAACGCGGTGAGTCCAACACGAGACTGAGTGTGAACAGTGAAAAAACAATTTAACATGCAGCAACAGAACACACACGTGGACGGATGATGACGTATATGCACGTTCTTTGTTCATTATTCATTCTGTGATGATGATGATGATGATGGTGGTGTCTATCAACAAAACAACCACACAGGGATCATCTGAGGAGGCAGTTCTCTGTGGTTCCAAACAAACTCTGAGTGTTTCATTTATGGTCTGAACACCATCCACAGGACTTCTAAACCATTTACAGATCCATCTATAGATCTATAGTAACGATGTGACTCCATGTGTAACTGTGTAATTGTGTGACTGTGTGTAACTGACTAATTGTGTGACTCTGTAACTGTGTGTAATTGTGTGACTGTGTGTCCTGTTTGTGCAGCTGAACGTGGAGGATCCGTGCATCATCTGTCATGAAGACATGAGTCCTGGTGAAATCTATGTGCTGGAGTGTCGCCACAGCTTCCATAAGGAGGTGAGAGACAGACGATTTGATTGGCTGTTGTAAAGCATGTGGACCACTCACCACAGATCAGATCAGTGATTGGAACATTTACCACTAGAGGTCAGAGGTCAGTGTTCTGATGGCAGCAAAGGAAGGAAACTTCAAAAATATGGATTAAAAAATAATCAGCTTAGTACTGAGTTTACTGTTGAACGTTTAGATACACACACTGTATGTGTATTTATACGTTTATTAGACGTTTAGATATACTGTATGTGTATTTGTACATGTTTAATAGACGTTTAGATACACACACAGTGTAGGTGTATTTGTACATGTTTAATAGATGTTTAGATACACACTATGTGTATTTGTACATGTTTAATAGACATTTAGATACACACTGAGTGTATGTGTATTTGTACGTTTAATAGACGTTTAGATATACACTGACTGTACGTGTTTTTGTATGTGTGTGTAGTGTATAAAGTCGTGGCTGAAGGAGCAGAGTACCTGTCCTACCTGCAGAGATCACGCCTTGCTGCCTGAAGAGTTCCCCATGCTGCCTGGCAGGAGGCGTCAGGCGCCGTGACGTCTCACGTTCTGATTGGCTGCCGCACGTCTGTTTTTATCTTTTTCATAACCATTTGTTCATTAAAATGTAAAAAAGCTTTGGTGGTGTTTTCTTCACACAACCTCGTTTAGAAAGATTCTGTTAAATGTGATATTTTCACAAAGGCAGAGCTGACTTAAAGGAGCATACCGGTGGTTTAGCTGTACTTGGGAACCAAATGCCATTATTATTTTTGTCAAAGTTATTTAACTGGTCCAACACGGAGCTACATGGAACAAAATGAATGTCTCCGTTTGTGAATATCGTCCCAGGAGAAGACAGCTTTAAGCGATAAACGAAGCCTACTGTTCCTTCTGCAGTCGTGTTTACGTGTGAGCAGAAACGCTGAATTTTAAGGTGTGTATCATTTGATTTTGGCAGATTAGGTGATTTGGCAAAATAACAGTAAAGTTAAAATACGTTTTTGTTTTGATGGTCATGTGGGTAGTGTTTTATGGCCTCAAACATGCAGAACTACCGGTATGGTCCTTTAAAGCGTATATTTCTCCACGTAAAGCTGTGTGAGGTCAGAATGGGACATCCTGTTCAGGATTTCTCTCCTAAATGATGTGCACGTATTATGTAAGATGGGTTAAAGATGAATATTTGCATGTTGTCTGTGGTGAATATATTACTGCTGAATTATTAAGCAAATCAACATGAAAGAGCTGCAGAATCTTTTAAAATTCTTGTAAAATGGCTTAAAGTAGATAAAGCTAGTTTGTCAGGACCAAATACAAGCCCCATTTACCTGATAATACACTCAACTTAGCCTTCAAATAGTATATAGCATAAACAGCTATAGATTTATCAGCAAATGTTTTTTTGTATTATGAGCTTTGTAAGCCACAATGCATCCTGGGAAAACGAGTTCATACGACTTGATAGACCACAGTTAATCTGTATGCTTCATAATGATGTTCAGTAAAGTGCCTTCAAACCAATACCGACTCCTGCCTCATCTTTGTTAGTGGAAATATATAGATTTATCAGGAAAAATTATATAGATTTATCAGCAAAAAGTTGCTGATTGTGCTGAGTTGCTGAAAAGTTGCTATGTTGATAGATTTATCAACAAAAAGTTTATCAGCAAAGTTCTATAGATGTGGAAGGTAAGTCGTAGTTTCAGCTAGCAGTCTATATATGTATGTACATATATATAAAGGACCAGACCAGTGATTCTGCATGTTTTTAAGTGTTCAACCCACGTTACCTTACTGAGAAAGAAATTCCCAACGGTAAAACCACATTTTAGTTTTCCACATTTTAGTTTTCAAATCCTTTAATCTTTCAAAATCAAATGTTCAGGTGATACAAACATCTTCAAATTTAATGTTTCACCTTCAAACACTTTTGTATGATTGCAGAAGACACGATCATTTTAATTTCTTGGTAAAAGCTGTCTTAGCTGGGACTATATTTCCTGGTGTAGAAACACAAAAGGTCAGACATAAATGCAGACATGATTTTACCGTGTCTATAAGAGCAAATATCATCACATTCCCTCATTTGTAAATGTCTGTTGGCAGCATCGTTTTTAAAGTTTTTAAAGTGGTGTTGCTACAGGTCACAGGTGTCTTGGTAGGTGGATAAATGTTCTATCGAGAACACATTCACACTTTCACCTGTGCGCTGTTACTGCATGCAGAAGTGATCAAAGGTGCCAATACAAGACCAATAAACAGAAATTTAAATTCTTGGTACGTTTCTTTTAGTTTTTTTTACAAAACAATTCCTATGATGCAGCAGTATGGTAATTTTGTGCGAAGAGCCAGTACATATTGCAAATTTTACCTTTAAGCCTTTTGAAAAAGTGTACAATTTAAGACTAATAAAGGACAAAAAAAAAAAAACAAAAAAAAAAACAACCCAGTTTGTAAGATGGAACTTAACACATTTGTTAAGCTGGCTTTAAAATGGACTTTGACTAATTTAATGTTAAATAAGATGGAGGAAACTTGGGGACATGAAGAGTAATCTTTACCAATACTTCAGTAGAAGAAGTGCGCATATTCTAAAACACTGCTAAACAACAAATTATAAATGATGAATTATGAATTATACAAAGCTTCATGGAAACTGTGCCTGATTGAATAAATGAACACACACATTCATGAAATAAAACAGTACTGGTCTGATAGTAATGTGGTTTAGTTAGTAATGTGCTTCATTTCTTTAGGACATTCTGAATAATACCTGTTTATTAAGGACATTCTTAATAATACCTGTTTATTAGGACATCAATAATACCTGTTTATTAAGGACATTCTTAATATCTGTTTATTAAGGACATTCTTAATAATACCTGTTTATTAGGACATGATTAATACCTGTTTATTAAGGACATTCTTAATAATGCCTCTTTATTAAGGACACTTCATACCTATAATTATTAAGGATATTCTTCTTAGCCCATCTATTACTGACACTTTTATTCTTCTTTAAAAAAGTATTTCACTTTCCATATTTTGAAATGCAATAATGGTCAGGTTTATGTTAAATGGCATTTAAACAATGAACACAAATTATCACCTTCCTTTGAAATGAAAATGCCAGCGGCTCTCAGTCCTGATCCAGGAACTCCACTTCAGATTTTCCATCTCTCTCTGCTTTATCACACCTGGTAAAAAGGGCTGATTTGATTGGCTGAACACACCTGATTTGGCCAGTCACAGTGACTGTTTCACACCAGTCGAGTTACTGAAAATCTCATCTTAATGATATATATATTTGACATTTTTGAATCCTAACTTTAAATATATGTAAAATTGTAAGGGACACATTAAAATAAAAAATAAAAAAATATATCGTGAAATATAACACATTAGTAAAATACAATACATATTTTCAGTTGTATTTCATTTCCATGCACAGAATAAATGTGTCATAATTAAATGAAAATCATATGGTATAATGCAAACTGTTCATTTATTTTGTTTGAATGATTGAAGTAATTGTTTTTCATTGTGACATGGATTTTTCATGCCACATTAAAATCAAATCACAGACAGTAAAAAGAAAAGATCACTGTTCATGTCATTTCACTATTGTCCAGCAGGGGGCAGCAGAAACGTGTCAATTCAAAGCACTCATTTCTTTATCTGGGTTATAGATTTCTTTTTCTGAAGCCACACGTTATTCGTGCCACATTGAAAAAGAAATCACCGTCCAATCACAACGTGGGGGCGGAGCTTAAGCCGTGGTTTGCTCTGAACGTGCATTAACGTGCATATAATGTGTATTATATTTCACGATGTTTTTTTTATTTTAATGTGTCCCTTATAATCTTCCATAGAAATATGACTTCAGAGCTGTGCGGAAGTGTCATAATTACGGCTTCGTTCCGCTTAAATTCAGAAATATGTAAAGAAAAAAAGCCTTTATTTTGAAGGTGACCTTACCACACTTCCGCTGTATTCTGACCTTGTAGCCCCGCCCCCTGTCAGTCCGCTGGTTCTGCTCGCGGCTGTTGTTGTTGTTGTTGTTGTTGTTGTTGTGGGGCTCCGCTGCGGCCTGCATGCAGCATCACGGCGCCGCGGGTTCCGGCGGGGAGCGCGCGGCTCTGTTCAGCCCGCTGCCCGCCGCCACCACGCGGGTCCGCCGCTTCATCCAGGAGAGACGGACGCTGCCGCTGCCCAGAGTGATGGTGGTCTTCTCGGCTGCAGGTGACTCCGACAAGCCGGGCGATGCCATGTCAGGTTCGGACTCTGCGGAGGAGGATTTCCGGAAGGCGGACGCTCCAGCAGCGCACCAGAACCCGAGCGAACCCGTGGGCTCCGCGCTGAAGGGACCAGAGCAGGAGGTAGGCCCTGGCCGGGGAGGAGCGCCTCACACGGGCCTGATCTACTTCCGTTCACCGGCACCTCAGCGGCTCCATCACCATCAGCACGTCACACACTTTATTAATATCTGCTGTTCAGGTTTTATTAACTATCATAATTACAACCAAAAATTACGTCAGATGTGACAAAATTCGAACACAGAACCAATCTACCCAAAAGTAGATGAAAACCAAAACAATGACAATAAACAGCCTGATTCTTACGCTGTTTATGTGGCTACTTAAACAGAGGCAGCTGATTGGCTGAGCTCATAGCCATTTCAGGGCTGGACTGTGTGCTGATTGGCTGACGCTTGTACCATGTGACTGGTGTTAACGAGGAAACCCCAAACATGGCTGCACAGATAAATCCTCTTATTTCTGCAGGAGGATTCTGTCAATGTCTTCATGTTCTTCTTCTCTACGTCTTCCTTTAAAGCTGCAGCAGCATCCACGTGTCCACACGTCCACACGCGTCCACGCATCGACACACACCCTGACTTTTCCTGTCTCTCTCTCTCTCTCTCTCACACACACACACACACACACAATTACTAACAAAACATTCAAATTTTGAACTTTATTTTACTGAAATAAGAACATGAACAGCGTTTTTTACAAAACAGAAAAATAAAAAATACTGTATGAATGTCAGACAAACTGTAGATATTGATGAGAAAAGATGAAATGATTTGATTGTATCAAAGAAAGAACAAATCAGGTCACATTTAATCATTTTATTCCAAAATATCAGAACCTCATGTCAAAAACATGATTCTGACTCTGTCTACATCTACAAAGTTTAAATATGAAGAAGAGTTAAAAAAAAAATAACAGAATGAAATAACAGGTATAATTTTTACTAAAAAAAAAAAAAAAANAAAAAAAAAAAAAAAAACTCAAATAATGAGTTAGTGCCATTCAGATCTGTGCTGCTTTACTTTTTATAAGTTATGGAAGATATTTAAAAAATGCTGCTGGTCCACGATGGAAACCAGAAGCTTTCACTGCATGCTTCATTATTCATATGGTTACAGTTATTTCTTATAATTATTAATATAGTTTTTATTAATAGTTAATTCACATAGTTAAATTTGACTTTAATTATTTGAATCCTTTAACAACGATTTAAATGGTTAAATTTGACTGATTTCATGAGTCATAAATACAATCAGAAGACCCCGCAACGTAACAAATGACAGATAAAATAACACAGATCAAAGAGAAAGAAAACAAAAAAACATGAGGACTTTGGAATATTTATGATGATGCTCATCAACACAGACACTTTGATTTATGTTTATATAATTATGTAAGATAACAATTAAAGGACCATACCACCCATTTTGCATGTTTGAGCCTAATATATTCAATTTTCATACATGTTACGTTACTGACAATCATTTCCCAACAGATAAAACTGTATTTCAGCTTTTCTGATATTTTGCAAAATCTCTTAATCTTTCAAAATCAAATATTCAAGCGATACACCCACCTTAAAAATCCATGTTTCTCCTGCTAATAGTTACACAGCCTTATGAAGTCACGGTCCTTTAAATTTTTCCATAAACGCAGGTCTTCTTTTGGGACTATATTCCCCGGTGGAGGCATACATTCACTCCACGCTTTTTATTGAGCTTAAACACTAAAATTACATAACTTCTAAAAAAACCTGAATACACGTCTTGTTGGTGATGATGGATTACCTATCCCAAGAACGTTTACAGTATCAACAAGTTGATTTTAATACCAGAATGAACTGAAACCATTGGAGGTCTGGGAGGTAGGAAAAACATTTTTAATTCACTGTTCCAGTAGTATGCTTTGAGATGTTACTGTCAGTAATGTTACATGTATGAAAATTGAATATATTAGGCTCAAACATGCAAAACAGTTTGTATGGTCCTTTAAAGAGAAAACTAAATTTTTTTTTTTTTTTTTTTTTT
>VXCM01003565.1:0-53385 GCA_014773175.1 Lucifuga dentata
TTTTTTTACTGTGCAGCTTCTTTGGTGGCAGGTAAAAGCCAAATATGATTAAATGGAAACTTGAAAAATAAAGTACTTTAAACTCCAGAGATTTCAGCCACCAACATTATCTGTTTTCGTGATGGTTATGCTGATGTAGATTTATTACATATGAATATATTAAAGGACCATACTGGCCATTTTGCATGTTTGAGCCTAATATATTCAATTTTCATAAACACGTTACTGACAATCATTTCCCAAAGCATACTACTGGAACGTTGAATTAAAAATGTTTTTCCTACCTTCCAGACCTCCACTGGTTTCCTTTCATTCTGGTACACGATTAAAATCAACTTGTTGATACTTGAAACATTCTTGGGATAGGTAATCCATCATCGCCAAAAAGACATGTATTCAGGTTTTTTTTAGAAGTTACGTAATTTTAGCATTTAAGTTTAGTAAAAAGCATAGAGTGAATGTATGTCTCCACCAGGGAATATAGTCCCAAAAAAAGACCTGTGTTTATAGAAAAATTTAAATGACCGTGACTCCATAACTACTAGCAGGAGAAACATGGATTTTTAAGGTGGGTGTATCACTTGAATATTTGAATTTGAAAGATTAAGAGATTTTGCAAAATATCAGGAAAACTGAAATACAGTTTTATCCTTTGGGAAATAATTGTCAGTAACGTAACATGTATGAAAATTGAATGTATTAGGCTCAAACATGGAAAGTTGCTGGTATGATCCTTTAATATTAATTAGAATTGATATGCTTGTGAAATGGTGGGATACATTTTTCCTCTTTGATATTTTAAACCACATTTTACATTACAGTATATTACATTTTCTACATTTCGACGCATTATCCCACACAACACATCTTACACAACATTTTTTTTTTCTGACATTTGATCAAAAAAAGGTTATATTCATTTTTTTCTGGGAGTAATATAGTCTGGCAGAGCTCTAATTAGGGAACAACAACACATAAGCACCTTTGAATTATGTTGAAATAACCTGCATGAGGCGAAAGAAAACAAATTAGATTTTTTAATTAAATAGCTTCATGTGTTATTTTCTCCACTGTAGCAACATCGTCTCTCACTTTTCCAGTCCATCAAACTTTTTAATAAATGGAAAAATATAATAAACACACAACAATCACCATGCTATTTTTTTTTTTTTTATCAGATGTTTTATTTATTTCGTCTTGCTTTCATTAAAGAAGAACATGATGTCAAAGTGATACAGACAAAATATGACTGCTGTTTTTCCCTCATGACAATTAAATACTCAGAAGTGGCTCATTAGTCTTTCCGGTAATTGGTTTTGGAAAAATATGTTTTGTAATCAGTGGACCCTCAAGTTGAGAACCTCTCTCACAAAAAGTATGAAGTGGTTTGGATGGGAAATCCTCCTTAAATATGAATTATCGCAGGAATCCTTCCAGAAATGGTTTATTGGTTCTCGGGCGCTTTCTGATAAAATCCAAACATCTGACCCTGGAAGCTGCATGACGTTGTGCATCTGCATTTTGAAATGGTTAATGTGATGACGGAGAGGAAATGCAGCAGCAACGGCATGCTGGGAATATTCATGCAGAGGTCAGACAGGAAATGATGCTTTCCCTAAATATTTTTGGTTGCATCTTCTTACTAAAATAATGGAATAGTTATGAATCATGACTGTAAAATAATGTTATGTGACTAAGTAAATTTGCATGTTTGAACAGCCGAGCATGTGGTAAAGTTTAGAATTGTTTTTCCTACCTTCTTGACTGCCATCAATTTCAGTTTATTCACGTATGCTATAAAAATCAACTTCTAGAGACTTGAAACACAGAAATTACATACATAATCCATCACAGCAAAACATGTCTATTGGTTTGTTTCTCAAAGTTACATAATTTACCAGCTCTAATACAAAGCTGCACAGAAGACAGTGTATTTCTCGGCCTGGAAATATAGTCCAAGGAGAAGATGGCTTTTACCAAGAAATTAAAAACGACCATGACTTCTACATTCACATGTAGAAGTTAGCAGGTGAAATGTTTAATTTTATGGTGGGAGTATCACCCCAGCATTTCATTTTACAAGATCTGGAAATTTGGCGAAATAACAAAAAAACTAAATATGGTTTTATATTTTGGAAAAATATAAAATGACCTTGACGTCTACAATCGCGCACTCCTGTCAGTCAGCGAAACATTGAATTAAAGGTGTGTGCATCAGCTGAACATTTGATTTTGAAAAGATTAGCAGATTTGGGCAAAATAACAGGAAACTAAAATATGGTTTTTACGTTTTGAAAAACTAGTGCAGTGCCCGTTGAAAACGTGCGTGTTCAGACCGGGTTGGACTTGATGGTGTGCGCCGTGGCCTGCCATAAGTATAATGGAGCATATGCTGCACAGACTACTTTTACCAGCCCTCAATTCAAGAACCGCTCATCCAAACAACTTTGCACACGACACTGCACATCCTTGGATCCTGAGCAATAAACATGTCGAATTTCAGCTTCATACGGTGCTGGTTCTAGAGACTGATGCCACAGAAGGACGAACGGACGGACAGAGATTTCTGGCTTTATAGATAGATGGTCATCAGCAACATTCATATCAGGCTTACACATGCAAAATCTCCTGTATGGTCCTTTAACCGCAAGATGTACTCCCTATTTCTCTTCCTCTCTGCAGTGAGCGACAGCACCAAGTTGGCCTTGATGAACAAATACAAAGACAATATCATTGCCACGAGTCCCATCGACAGCAACCACCAGCAGAACACGCTGCTCCCACATAACACCTCCACCAGCCAGCGCAAGCGTCTCTCCAGCAACACCCGCGGNACGTGCCCAGCCTTTGACACGGCATTAAAAAAAAACAAAAAAAGAAAAAACAGATCACATTCAACACCTCTGTTTCATCCTCCCACAACAAGCATCCGAAGTCTTTTATTCTTGCATGTATTGTCAGCGTTCTGATGGTTTTCATGTTGAAAGCGATGTAACCTTCTGGAGTCTGAAGCCATTTCTTTTGTGATGCACATTTCTATCAAAACCGTAAACAGTGAAGCATAAGAAAGTCAGGTGAGGAATAACAGAAACAGAAATAGATTTTTTTTTTCAAATTTTTGAGAATCAGTCAATTTTTTCTTACATTTTTTTCCTTATGGTAGAATTTTTAAGATTTTTGGGAGTTTTCTCTCTTTTTCTTTTTTTTTTTTTTTANTTTTTTTTTTTTTTAGAATTTTCGACGTTTAACTAAAAAAAGTAAAAGCTTTTCTGTTCATCAGTTATAAAACTTTGGTGTTTTTTTGTGTTTTTAGAGAGTTTATTTTTAATATAAAATATTTATTTTAGAATATCTCTTCTCATTTTTATGGAAGATTGCATTTTTAGAATTTAAAAAAAATGGAAAGATGACAGGCTTGGTAAATGTTTTTGTTGCTTTTTAGCTGATTTTAGGTGGTGGCAAAAATAATTTTAGACTTCGAGGGTCAAATGAAGGTAAAATGAAAGCTCGATATATAAATTCCCTGCAGGAGAGCGAGAATAATCTGTGTTAAAAAATATTCATCCTCATCACGTTTATATCACGTTTTATGAGCATTGCATTAATAAACTGTTAAAAGACCACACAGGAGATATTGCATGTTTTATCCAATAAATACAAATCATATACACGTTACGTTACTGACAGCCATTTCCCAAAACATACTACTGCAGCGGTAAAGTTTTGAATTGTTTTTCCTACCTTCCAGACTGCCGTTGGTTTCAGTTCATTCCAGTATGCTATTAAAATCAACTTGTAGAGACTTGAAACACACTTGAGATACATAATCCATCAGCAAACAACATGTATGTTCAGTTTTTTTCAAATTAACTTTATTTAACCCGATTCAAGACGGAGGTCGGAAGACAATGTATCTTCACCAGGGAATATAGTCTCAGGAGAAGACGGCTTTTACAGAGAAATTAAAAAGGACCGTCCTTCTGCATTCTGACGTGTTTGCAGGCAAAACAACATTTTTAAGGTGGGTGTATCACCTGAACGTTTGATTTAGAAAGATTACGGGGTTTGGAAAAATAGAAAAGCTAAAATACAGTTTTTTGATTTGGAAATTGGTTGTCAGTAACTTTGCGCTTATGTAGATACTATTTATTGGGCCTTAAACATGAAAAATCGCTGGTATAAGGTTTAAGTGTGCATGTGGAATGATTGTGAAATTTCACTCATCTTTTTTTTGTTTTTTATTTTATGGTTTCATCATTACCACCAAAGTTTCCATCATTCATACAGCATCATCAACATTCCATGTCATCATAAACACCATCTCTGGTCACTTTGATAATGTGAGCAGATGGAGGGATGATGATTGGAAAAAAGGATAAAGAGTCAGCATTGATGAAAAGGAGATACATGATCCCATTATGATAAACAAGAGGAAAGAAGGCAGTGACATTTTGAAAATATCACAGAGGAAATTTCCACATGACCTCAGCTCATAATTCACTTTTTCCAACACCTATTTGGAAACTTTATTTCAAGCCCAATTAAGGAAACATAAAAATCCAGAAATATGACAGATCTGCTGAAAACGTCTGAAGTCTGTAGAATTTACTTTTTTCAATATCTGGCCACTAAAAAAAAATGATCTCCATGACTTAAGATGAACACTCTTAAAACCATAAACAGATAATCAGTGAAATGACTCGATTCTAGAAAATTCTTCCACACTTCAGTATAGAACAGTTTTGATTTTTTATTTAATTTTTAAAAAAAATCCTTAAAATTAAAAGTATTTAAAATATTTAAGACAAAATGCTAAAAGGGAAAAAGAAAAGAAAAAAATCCAGAAAAATCATTTTAAAATACTTTTTCATTTTTTTAAATTTTTAAAAAATATTTTCTTGTTTCTAATAATATTAATAATAATAATTATATTTATATATATATAGATATATAGATACCTATATCTATATATAGATCTGTATATATATCTATATAGATATATATATATATATCTATATATCTATAGATATATAGATATATAGATAGATAGATATAGATCTGTAGATCTATATATATATCTCTATATCTATCTATCTATGTATGTGTATATATATATATATATATTTTAGAAACAACAAAATTCAGAAAATACTAATATATTTCTACTAGAAATGTTCCTTGATTGTTGAGATTTTGTAGAATTTTATATATATACACACACACGTGTGTGTATGTGTGCGTGTATAAAATTTAATCTGTGAAGGTAGAATAAATACTTGAATAGAAATAGAAATTCTGTGTAAAAAAATGACAGTTCTACTAAGTAAATCTCAACAATCAAGGAACATTTCTAGCAGAACAATTCTTTTTAAAAAAAATTTTAAAAAGTATTGATTCCAGAACATTTGATTCTACATCAAAGTGATGATTCTTGAAAATTCTTCCACACTTGTTTATTGTGCTCAATTTTTGAGTTCTTCACATATATTTTATTCACAGATTTGTCAGAAATATCCAGATTTTCACACGTTGAAACTGTCTGTGAAGGATTTTCACAGTATAGTTTTTTTTTTAGTAGCAAATAAAAGCCAAATTTAACGTAAAGTAAGACTTAAAAACAACCTCAGGTTCCAGAGAGTTAATCGATTTGTTCTTTTTCTTTTTTTTTCCTCAGATATTCATCTTTACCAAACTGTTATGTAGGAGTGTGAATATAAAGCAGTGAGAGCTTTTTAAAAATATTTTTTATCACATCCACTTACCGTTTATTTCTTCAGGCAGTCATCCATTTCCCTTCAGTCTCATTTCTGACTCCTGGAACCCAACATGACTCTTGGGATTGGCCTGTTTGTTGGCTTAAAACAGGCGGCAGAATTGTTTCTTTTCTTTTCTTTCTTTCTTTGACCTTGAACATTCGTGTGCACATGCACTGCCATGGCTTTCTGAACAGTGATGGCAGCTCAGAATGGAGGAAAACAACATTCTACAAAACCTTTTAATCAGTTTAATAAAAAGCCTCAAACGCCAGCATTGGCACTTGGCACTTCCAAGTGGTGATGTGGGAATACTGAAAATTTCAACCACCAGAAATCCTCTAAAATGTTGTCAGTAAACTACTTTCAACTAGAACTTTAATACCAGCAATCTGTGGCACTTCCTTTTTCTTAACCAAAGTAATCAAAGTCAAAAGTTTAAATTTCTATGAACAAAATGCTCATTTCCTGCTTCAATTTCATTTTATTCTTTTCCTTTAAAGTGTTATTTACTCTTATCTTTAAAGTGTAATATCGTGTAGAACATGCGTTGGACATTGCTGTAGTGTCAAAACGTGAAATTGACGCCAAAAGAAATGCATCCAGGACCACAAACCTGTAGGTTATGAACTGCTCGAAAAGATTTGTTATAGATTGTTCCTTTACTTCTGTAACTTGATGACATCACCATGTTACACACACACACCTACACACCTTCTTAGACACACTCACCAAGTACAGGGTGAGTGAGCAAGTGTCTACCCTGTCATGGCCGGGCCAATCACGGAGCAGGCTTTTTGGGAGAGGACCTGAAAGAGGCGGTACCTTGTCTGACTGTTTTTACTCAGCATGCACAGTGCTGCTGCAGCCGGGGAGCGTAGAGATGGATTGAGGTGTGTTTTGCACATTATAGCATGGTGAAGGTTTTAAAATAGATCCCTAAATGAAAATATGAACATAGATTTTTGTTACTTTTAACTACTTTTAACTGTAGATGATGAAGCCAAAATTTAATGGGAAAATCTGTAGTTTTCTTATTAAAGGGCAATATTGGTGATATTGCATTTGAGCCCAATATATGCAGTCTGCATCTTGCAACTGACTTTGCAAAACAGACTTCTTGAGAGGTAAATATTAGAATTGTTTTTCCTACCTTCCAGACTGCCATTGGTTTCAGTTCATCCATACATTATAAAAATCAAGTTATAGAGACTCCATCACAGAGAACATGATATCTGCTAAGTTTTTATCAAAATAACTGTATTTAACCGGTCTAACACACACGTGCATGAAAGAAAATGTATGTCTCCGCCAGGAAATACAGTCCCAGGAGAAGACAGCTTTTACAGAGAAATTAAATTTAATGTATAAGTGTTAGCAGGCAGAACATTGAATTTAAGGTGGGTGTATCACCTGAACATTTGATTTTGAAAGATTAGGAGCTTTGGAAAAATAACAGGAAAACTAAAATATGGTTTAATGTTTTGGTAATTGGTTGTCTGTCACATATATGTATGCAAGTTGTATATATTGGACTTAAACATGCAAAATCAGCAGCATGGTCCTTTAAGGAGGAGTAGATACAATATTGTACTCCATTGTAGCATAATGGTGAATGTTTGACTTGGAAAATTTGAAAGATTGGTAGCTTTCCTCCATTAAAAAAAAAATATATATTACATGACTTTGTGATCTTTCCATGTGCCTTTCTAATAATGAATATTTTTAAATGTATCTGGGCATTTAGTTCAGTGGCAACAACAACAGTGAAAGCAGCCAAAATAAATAAATAAATAAATAAATAAATAAACCTGTACGGAGCAGATTTAATTACCTGCTCACACAGCAACGAGCTTTTCAAACACTTACCTTTTACTGTGTGTGTGTGATCAGATAAAACAATTTAATGACTGCACAGGGATTTTATTCATTCTATTTCTGCCTCTTTATTGTGTGTTTCTGTTCTGAAAATGAAATTAAGCAAAATGAATTAGGAGGAAGCGTTCCAAGGTTTTCTGTTGTCAGAGGGGTTATGATGAAAGAAGAGACCCCACAGAGAAAGATAAAGAATGCCTACAGGAGGAGGGCAAAGGGTCGCTCTGCACCCCCGTGGTGCTGGGGCGCAAAGTNAAGAATGCCTACAGGAGGAGGGCAAAGGGTCGCTCTGCACCCCCGTGGTGCTGGGGCGCAAAGTTTGGCCGGTCTGAACATGGCGTTGCGTTTGCTGCGGACCGAAACAACCACACTGGTTAGTTTGAAATGGGAACGTGATCTAAGTTAGGATCTGGACCAGAGAGAGCTAGGGAGAGGTTGTTAAAGGACCATCCCGGCAATTGTGCATGTTCGAGTCCAATATACACAATCCACATACATATTACGTTACTGACGACTATTTCCCAAAAAGAATACTTCTTTGGTGGAAAATTTTAGATTGTTTTTCCTACCTTCCTGACTGCCATTGGTCTCAGTTCGTTCCATTATGCTATTAAAATTGATATACATAATCCATCACAGCAAACACAATATCTATAAGGTCTTTTTTTTTTTTTTTTTTTTTGATGTAGATTTATTTAACTGATAAATGGAGCTTCATGGAAGACAATACATGCCTCCACCAGGAAATACAGTCCCAGAAGAAGACGGCTTTTACAGAGCCGTGTACAATCATGCATATGTGTCAGAAGGTGAAACGTTGAATTTTTAAGTGGGTGTGTCATTTGAATGCTTGATTTTGAAAGATTAAGGGATTTGAAAAAAATAACAGGAAAACTAAAATAATATTCTTCTCCTGGGACTATATTCCCTGGTGAAGACATACATTGTCTTCTTCCCTCAGTTCGTGTCAAACCGGTTAGATAAAGTTACTTACATTAAAAAAAATCAATAGACATAATGTTCACTATGATGGATTACTTCTCTCAAGCATGTTTCAAGTACTAGAACAGTCATCCTCAAATACTGGACTCCGGTCTGGATCCGGACCAAACCACAACTGTCTCTGGAGTCTGAGCAAATTATACTTTTCATATGTACTATTTGTATTATCTGTGGTACATCGCTGCGATGCAACAAGCCAAAATTCTCTGCTTACCTTGCTGCAAAGTGAAACCGAATGTCCGACTGAGAGTTAGAGCAGCCGATTGAGAGCAGCTGCCGGTAGTTTTGTCAGCATCCCCTCCCCTCCACACACACACACACACACACACACACACACACACACACACACAGACACCTTAAAGGACCATACTACCTATTCTGCATGTTTGAACCTAATATATTCAATTTTCATACATGTTACGTTACTAACAATCATTTCCCAAAGCATACTACTGGAACGGTGAATTAAAAATGTTTTTCCTACCTTCCAGACCTCCATTGGTTTCAGTTCATTCTGGTACGCTATTAAAATCAACTTGCTGATACTTGAAACGTTCTTGGGATAGGTAATCTATCATCACCAATATGACGTGTTTTCAGGTTTTTTTTAAGTTACATAGTTTTAGCGTTTAAGCTCAATAAAAAGCGTGGAGTGAATGTATGCCTCCACTGGAGAATATAGTGCCAAAAGAAGACCTGTGTTTATAGAAAAATTTAAAAGACCATGACTTCATAAGGCTGTGTAACTATTAGCAGGAGAAACATGGATTTTTAAGGTGAGTGTATCACTTGAATATTTGATTTTGAAAGATTAAGAGGTTTGGTTTTTGCAAAATGTCAGGAAAACTGAAATTCGGTTTTATCCTTTGGGAAATAATTGTCAGTAACGTAACATGCATGAAAACTGAATATATTAGGCTCAAACATGAAAAATGGGTGGTATGGTTCTTTAAATTGTTGGTTTAAAATTTAGACCTGACCCAACCCGACCCTGGCTTGACTTAAAACCGTTTTAATAAACGGTTTTATTGACAATTTTCTTTGTGGACCTTTAAGATTTGTATTTGCATACACCTTTACTACAATGAACTGAAACTAAGGGCAGTTGGGAAGGTAGGAAAAACAACCCTAATATTCACCACTCTAGTTGTATGTTTTTGAAAATAATTCTCAGTATCGTAACATGTATGCAGATTGTATTTATTGGGCTCAAACTTGAAAAACCACCGTCGTTTAACTGTGTTTGGTTAACTATGATGTTGTTACTGACTATTGATGCTTCTGCTGCCGTATTGTATTTTGTATTTTGTATTTTGGTTGCAGGTTATTGTGTCATTGCCAGTAATTTTGACAGTGTTGTTGCTTATGTCCTTGTTCTTTTGACTTGTTTGTTCTTCTGTCTCCCCTCCGTCACGGCATATTATCATTCTGGTGCCATTACCCTCCGTTCGCTCGGCTCTAGCACCCTTTCATATTTTTATGGCTTTGGAGATCTGGACAAAATACCTGTTTTGGTTTATAAGAGGTGCTTTCGCCTGCCGCGCATGCTGAGTTGCGAGCTGCGAAACAGCCTGAAGTGAATATTTGGACGGGCTTTTTTTAGTTTTCATGGTGGTGTTGAGTAGAAAACTTTTTCAGCCCCTGTTCAACAGTAAACACCAACAAATACCCACAGCATGAAAGTTAAGGCCCGCACGTACTTCAAAAGAGATGAGGAGAAATGATGTACGAAAGCTTCCTCTGTTAAAGCACCCTCCACAAGTGGTGATACCCCTACTAAATAAAAGCAAAATGGGCTGTGAAAAAAAAAGTGCTTATTGTTTTCTTGGTCTGTCATTCAAAATATTAACAAAAATATAACCTGTGATTAAAAGGGAAAATAAAAAATAAATTCTTATCATGAAACAAATATTTTTCTCAATCAGCCTGGTGGCGTCTGATTGTAGTTTTAATAATAATAATAATAATAATAATAATAATAATAGTAATAATAATAATAATAATACATTCAATTTATATAGCACTTTTCTAGATACTCAAAGTCGCTTTACAATAGCTAGGCTGAGAAAAGTTTTGGAGACTTTCTGACCCCAAAGGCTCAACAGCTATGATAAATTCAGGCTAATAATATCAGCAAAACATGTATGTGTTTCCTCAAAACCAGACGTTTTCCCATCGAGGGCTGATGTCAGAGAGTAAAAACCTGAAGTGTTTGTATGTCCAGTGTGCTCCAGGATTTAGTTTTTGTTGCTGATAAGTGACTGATGTCTTCAGACCCTGTTTTAGCTATTTTTTTCCGTGTACCTTTGAGTGCAAATGTTTTTCTCCTTGTCTATTCAAGGCTCCTAATGTACGGTCCGTAGCCCGGCCCGGTCGTTGGGAAGTCTAGCCTAGAACACTGCTTCACATCTTTAGGATCTGGAGTTTTAATGGAGGTCCATGCAGTTGGGGGGCGCAGAATGAGTCGTGTCACCAGAGGTGTCAATAAAAAAAGCTTACAATCGATGGAGAGCAGAGTTGGCAGTGGCTATAGTTGATTTAAGTTAGGACCACACCATGTGACTGGCAGCACACGTTTAATGACTGAATCTTGGACAATGCGCAACGATTTTCAGTTTCCGGTGCCTGCACACACAACAGCAGCTGTCTTGGAGGAAAACATACAGACTGAGAACAGACGGTTGCAGGTTACAGCACTCGCGAGATTAACTTTTCCTGCTATACCGTTACACCAAAACAAACATGGATGCCAGCTTGCAACTATTGGTCTCTGTGCGGTGATTTCCTCAGAGAAAAATAAAAAAGTAGAGAAATGTAGGAAGTGGTGTAAGCCATGGATGGAAAAGGGAGTCGGGCAGCGTGGGCTGTATTCCCTGCAGCAAGCTGGAGGCGAGTACCTTTAATATGCATGTCATGTCAACGTAACTTCCTGTTTCTCTTTCTCCTTCCTCTGCCGTATCACCAGTTGATGTTTTTATTGGCTGTTGAAAACTACCATTGAGATTTGAGTCTTTCATCCATGTATACTTGTCAATTGTCAAAAGATTTGACCCAATGAATTCAAACAGATTTAGATCTGTCACTCGCGCACACATCGATTACAGCTACAACTCAGCAGCATGACTGCCTTTAGGTGCCCCTGACGACCCCGGACTCTGCCCCATCTCTAATCGTTACTTGTCTGCCTCCAAAATCACCTAGTGTGGCCTCAGCTTTAATGATAAAAGAAGGCAGAGAAGATGGGGAAGGAAATGGTGCATTCATCCTCTAAATCAGAGCAGAAAGAAAGATGGACAATTTTCTGGTTATGTGATAAATGCAGAGTTTAGATGTGTTGGAGGAAGCAGGATATGCTTGCTGCTTGCTTCAACAAGCAGAGGAAGTAGCGAATGAGCAAAAATGTAGATCTCAAAGTAGTGTAATATAATTAAATAGTTGCACTAGTCATTAATTGCTGCTTTTTTTTTTAGGTACATTTAATGGTTGATTTTAATTGGGTGCCATTTTATTGTTTTATTTTTTTTTAATTTATGTATTTTTCTTGGCTTTCATTTCTCTCTCTCTCTCTCTCTCTCTCTCTCTCTCTCTCTCGTTTGTGCATTTTATTCAGTGCTTTGTATTTGCATGGTTTTATATTTACGTGGCTTTTTCTTATTTGCTGTTTCATATCTTGCTTTAATGTTTCATTGTTTTCATGCCTTTGTAATAAGTTTACTTCTTCCTGTTGCATACCTGGCCGTTCGAGGAGAGTTTTCGTCCATTTTCTTCCATGTTTTTCCTCGTATACAAGGCTTTTGTAGGAAGGTTTTCCTCAGTTTGGGCTGGGTCAGGAGCTGTTAATGTATGGGCCTGTAAAGCCCTTTCAACCATTATATGTGATATTGGACTAAACTTACCTTGACGCGACAAAACAAAATTTGAGCTCCGCCTCCGCTCGTCCCCCGACCCACGACAAAACCAGCCATGTGATATTTGGGCTAATTACAGTCAAGGGGAGGTATCCAAAAGGCAAACGGACACCTAGGGAGTCCAGTTCTAAGAAAACCAAAGAGCCTAAATCATCGTGTCTTGAACCTTTCTGAGAAAATTCTTCTCTTCCTGTCTGTACAATAAGCAGGGAGATGCCATTTTGTTTCCCTGGTGAGAAGTGTTAAATGTGTGATGAAACTTAACTGCTATTAAAGTTGCGTGACCACCATGCTGACCCTGGGAGCCTTGAATTACCAAGGACTTCTTTTTTTTTTTGGAAGGCAATTAAAAGAACACTTTCTGTTAATTGAGAACGTTAAAACGATGATTGAATAAGCAGTCGTGACTTTTGTGCTTGTGTGGCTCCATTTTGACTTTGATTTTGCGTTTGACGTGTTACTCCTGTAAATTTCAGCTGTAAGAAGTCAGTCTGCTCTCCCTTTAGAAACTGTAAGGCACATTTTCTCCTCACGGAAAAACACATTTGTTTCCTCATACATCACAGAGAGACACGCTGTTGCACTTTGAACCACTTTGAGTCATTCCGCAATGAAGCCATTAAATCGTAGCTAAGACTTTTGAAACTCGTGAAGTCTCAAAGCCGTCCTTGACAGTTGTGCTCTAGTCAGGGCTTGTTTTTGAGAGCCAATTAAAGGCTCGTCTCTCTGGTGACATTTTAATTAAATAGCCCCTGGTTAACAGGTGTTTTTTTTTATTGTCGTCGGAGCTTATCATCGGAGATGGTTTATTATGTTGTGCTCATATAATTGGATCCAAACACAAACTGTCAGTCCACCTTGGCAGTGACATCATCGTCTACATCATGATTGGCCGGACTGCAACAAATCTAGACCTGAATGACTGGACCCAAATCCTGGCTAAAAGTGGATTATTGCGTTCTTCAGCTGAGGCTGTTTGGAGATGGATATAAATGCTCTTGGATAGTTTTGAAGTTGTTCAGGAGGATTTGAGACACATTTGTGTTTATTTGCCTGAAGAGTCCATCAAACTTTCTCTGGATTTATGCATGAGGTTTCTGACCTCCTTTCCGATTGTCCTGGGTATGACAGATTCTCAATGCTGAGGATATTTAATGTCCATGTTTTTGCTCTGACACCTCAGGCTTTAACAGACAAATTTGTCAAGAATTACCAGTTGTTTTTTTTTTTTTTTTNTTTTTTTTTTTTTTTTAGACATAAATGTGTAATATTTGTAGTAGTAGCATTTGTCACAACAGAAGGTTTGCACCATCACTGCACTTCTAAAACTGCTTCGTTGGATTCATTCATCATGTATTTTAGAGCATTTCATAGAGAACCATGAGAGAGAGAGACAGAGAGAGAGAGAGAGAGAGAGAGAGAGAGAGAGAGAGAGAGAACAGGATTTGTTTTTTTGCTCTAAGATCAGTGCACCCACCAGCCCCCACTTGGATTGATGATGTAATAGATGATTGATGATGTAATTGAGAACATGGACTCCTTAGGTGCATTCCAAAGCTCTTATTCATTTCCACGTTTCCCTCACTTGTATCTTTTCATTACATCTTAGTCCCGTCCACTGAAGATGTGAGGAAAAGTGGACGGAGGAGCTGAGGAACAGCGATTAAAGAGAAATTAAACATCCTCGCTCCTCCAGCGTCATCTGAAGCGACATCACTTACTGATGATGTCACACAGCTGATCAGCTGCTCTGTTTGAGTTCCTAGACCAGGGGTACTCAAATACAAATGTTAAGGTCCACAAAGAAAACCTTCTCCACTGCTTGCCTGGAGAAAGCAGAGAATTTTGACTCATTGTGTCGCAGCGATGTCTCGTAGATAATACAAATAATGCATGTGAAAAATATAATTTGCTCCTCCGGTGTCTGGAGTTTGAGCATGACTGTCCTAGACGATGATAAAATAACCAGATATTCTCCTATGATTATTACTGTAACATTTAACATGAGCAATTTGACGAACGTCTTCATGCATGACAATCTGACTTGATAATCTCCAGATCAGTCAACCATCCTTTCATTTCTAAGTGTATTTCACTGCTCAGAGTTAAAATATAATGATGGTTGACTGGTTGACTCATCAGACCATAAAGAGGGAAAATAAAATATATATTTTTTTAACAAAAAAAAAAAAAAAAAANGGGATTTTTTTTTTTTTCAGAAAAAAGTTGGGAACTTAAAAAGGACCTAAAATACAGGACTGTCCAGGGACTGTCAGCCTAGCCTTGGGAGAGGTAAACACTCTGACTGTCTTCTTTTAAGAACTGAATTAGCCTTTTGGATAAACGGTAAAATATCCTTAATAAAAATTTTGGCCCAGGATGGATGATGTCTCAAAATTTCAGCTCCATGTGGAGTTTTAAAAGACCAAAGTCCTCATAACTGTTCCTGGAACGCTAAACAGTCAGCTTGGTCCCGTCAATCCCCGTTCCCATCCTAACAATTCCCTTTGGTTTCCCAGCATTACTGCAGGGATTTGGTGCTCTTGTGATCCGGAATCCAGACAGGTATGTCAAAATAGTTGTGCAATCTCACGTCTTTCATCTCAAAAAATAAAAAAAATTTCTCGACGCAAAAAACCCCAGAAACTGTCACGCATGCCTTCATTACGGCCCGTCTGGACTGCTGTCGTTCTCTGCTTTCTGAGACAGCTTGGCCAAATCTCAAAGAAACCCTTCACTCAGGAAAGAAAAAAAAAGTGTTTTTCTTCTCTTTGATTTTTTTAACTTTAACACTACAGACCTGCAGAGTTTGTCACTAGAAGCGGTTTTTCCCATTCCTTTGAGTCGGTGATGTGCACGTACAAGCGTGATTTGTGATATCACAGATCAGCGTTAGCCACTCACGGTCACGGTTGTGAACTTGCGGACATGAAACATGAAACTGTGTCAGTAATACAGAATAGATTTTTTTTCCTGTAGTTCTTAAAAATCTGTTTTATGTTGGAGGTAAACATACCTCCAACATACCTCCCTTCTCCTGCAGCGTTTGGATAGAGATTTAATTTGTGCGGGTTTCAAAGAAGAATTTTAATAGTGTATTGTCTGCATGACGTTTCTGTAGACTTTGTATGCTGCCGTAAACATTTCTGTGGGGGGGGGGGGGGGGGNGGGTGCAGCACATATTAGTTTATTATTAAATCATTCATATGAGATGCTGCAGAAACAATAGTGTCATCAGAAAAAAAGCTTCTCACTCTGGAAGCAAAGCGATGCCAACATCTGTGCTGTCAGATAGTCATGGCTGCCAATAACATTTACTCCGCGCATTCATCTTCAGTGCATATTGTTACAAAACCAACAATATGAAAAGCTGATGAAGCTCCTGTCACAAGAAAAGTCCTCCTCGGTTTGTCACGCTGGCATTGCTGCCAACAGGGTTTTCATTGCGCCATTGTTTCTCTGGAATCTTCTCTGCTTTAATCAAACACAATGTCTTGGTTGGGGATTTTTGAAGCTCTTGTCACTGAGCAATGTTAGCATGAATTTGATTTGGATTCCCGTTTATCCCGCTGAGGCAGCAAATCTTCGTCGCTTTGATGGATTTTGCTGCTCATTTTGTGATACACAATCCACTAACACGTGTAAGACAAGCCTCAATCCACACAATGCCCTCTAAATATAGCAAATGCCTCTGCTACAATACAGCTCCAATCCAATATATGCATGCTGCTACAACAATTAGTAGATAGATAGATAGATAGATAGATAGATAGATAGATAGATAGATAGATAGATAGATAGATAGATAGAAATAAGATATTCTTAGTAGCATTACTTTTCATTGCAGACATATTTGGCAAATGTTTTAGTTGTATTTAAATGTAATTCTTATTAAACAGGTTTGTTCTGATATGAAAGCATAAGTTCGAGTTCTGCTCACACAGGAATTAACCTCTAGGTCCGTGTTTCGTGTGGACATAGTTGCATGGGATAAATAAAATCTGTATTTGTTGCTAGAAGTTTAGGGATTTGTACTGATCCCGTTGAAAGTAGAAAACGTTCTTTATTAAGTGCAGTAATGCATGTCATCCATCTCTTGATTTTTTTTGGGCGATTTTCTGCCTTTTAGCTACTGCTTCTCAAAATGAATCTCCACAATACCAATGAACATTTTGGGAAAATGTGTAAAACTCACGTTTCAGTTTTTCAACAAAGTCTTCATAGTTAGCGACTTGGGAAAGCTTGTAATAAGGGACATGGAATAAAAAAATGACCACAGTTACTGGGATTGTGTTTCGCATGGGACTAATAATAGCACACAGCGTCTCTGTTTTCTGAAATATAATAGGAAATTACACCGGAATTCTTTTCTAAACAAATTCTAAATATGACAGATTTGCATGGGAATAAAATAAAAAATGATCTCTATAATTATTACAAATTATACAAGGACTCCAGTGATCCAGGCTTTTTGGAAACTGTTATTAGATGCAACATGGACTAAAAAAGAGTCATGTTGGTTTATTCTTTTTAACAGAAAATCCATTTTTCCATGATGTCCTTACCACGTCATCCATTTTTCCATCCATTTTAATGGGATCATTGTTCATAATTGAGAAATATCATATTTCTTTTTTTTTCCTTGTTAAATGTAACTTGGTTCTTTTTGTTCCATAAACATTTCTACAATATATAGCATTCTTAAAAAAAAAAAAAAAAAAAAAAGACATGCGACACCAGTGACTTCTTGCTTGGCTTCCATCTCCATTATCCTACATTTTAATTAAAATTAATTTCATGC
The DNA here is from genome assembly GCA_014773175.1 of Lucifuga dentata. Classification (NCBI taxonomy): domain Eukaryota; kingdom Metazoa; phylum Chordata; class Actinopteri; order Ophidiiformes; family Bythitidae; genus Lucifuga; species Lucifuga dentata. The sequence goes on from VXCM01003565.1 coordinate 17,340, forward strand.
TGTGGTGTCTTTTCCCCATGCTAAATCCCACAGTGGGTTCCACACTTTCCTCGCTTTTTTTCTAAAGCAAACCTGTGGATGAACTCATTCTCCACCATTGGCCTGTAGCTGTTTTCATGGGAGGTGCATTACTTTTTTTATGTGTGAATCCAACAGCGGGTTCAACTTTCTTGAACCCAGACGGGGACTCTGGAACGGAGGCAGACAGCGAGCCTCAGCTGGCCTTTTACACTGATCCAAACCGCAGTCGCCGCCGGAGTCGAGGTATGAGAAACGGTAACGCCAACAGCGCGTGGGGCTCAGGGGGTAAGGAGGAGTTATACACCTACAGACAGTTTATCTCACCATCTGATGGCGTCGCTGTCATCATGACGCATGACAAGTCACATTTCCAGTGCATATGGATGGCTACACTGTTTGCGTGTGTGCTTGTGATTTTGAGGGAAATATGTATCTTATGTGTATATGCTAAGGGTGTAATGGTTCCTGCATGTATATACTAGGCTCATATCAGGCGGAACTGAGTACTTGGACAAAACTAGTATCCATTTTATGGATAATGCATTTGTTACGAGCACGAGTACCATCCAAGTAAAATGTGTCAATGTCCATCAATAGAAAAAAAATCTGATTGGGTACTGCTTATTTATTATCGTGAACAACATGTATATATTAGGTTTTTTCCAAAGTTTCATAATTTTTACCGTTTAAGCGCAATAAAAAGCGTGGAACGAATGTATGTCTCCACCGGGAATATAGTCCCAAAAGAAGACCTGTGTTTATGGAAAAATTTTAACAATGGTGACTTCATAATTTTGCGAAACTATTAGTAGGTGAAACACAGATTTTTAAGGTGGATGTATCTCTTACATATTTGAAATTTGAAAGATTAAGAGATTTTGCAAAATATTAGGAAAGCTGAAATACGGTTTTATCCTTTCGGAAATGATTGTCAGTAACGTTAAGTGTATAAAAATTGAATATATTAGGCTCAAAAATGCAAAATGGATGGTATGGTCCTTTAAACCTCCTGGTTAAGCCTTGCCACTACCAGGTTAAGCCCCGCCCACCCGAGTATGGATATGGGTAATTTAGTTGGTTGAACGGATATGGATACAGATAGAGATAATGGTGTACTCGCTCATCCCTAGTACATATGGTTCAGTTTGCCGCCCGTGGTTGGGTGGTTCAGCAGATGTGTACTACGGTTTAGTCAGGACACATCCATCATCAATTAACAGTCTGTATCCTCTATATCATATCTGACGAATAGCCAATCCTCTGTCTCATCTGAATCTCGAGTACCCTCAGTGCCTAAAATGCAAGCATTTAATTTTAAATTTGAAAGTGTTGTGTTTATTCTTGAGAGAAATTTTATTTGTTGTATTTTATTTTATTTTTTTTTTATGCTGAAAAATGTTTTAACCCTTTAAAACCGGAGTGGCCTGGAGCCGGGCCCAGCACCCGGATGTAGCGTTCACGATGTTTCATAATCGCCATTTCTCAGTAAAATGGCGATATATGAATATCTATGGCAAGCTTAGCTCCTGAACAAAATGAGCCCAAATGTGACATTTTCTAACCACACTGTCCTGAGATAAATGTAATTAAGCACCAGATAGCCTCCGAGCTAAAGCATAGCTTTGTCACTTCTTGATGACGTAACTTCCAAGGGTCGTTTAAATTTTAAAGTCTGTCTCTGTGATTCGATAGTGGACTAGCAGAGGATTTGACTGATGGTTCAGTGGCCCTATCAGCTTTTGTGTAACCATGGCAACAGGCATGTGTTCACGTGTGTAAAATGTGCTCAAAGTTCAGTGACAGATTCAAGTCCCCTGTGTAACTTTCACAGTGTTTTATAATTACAGCAATGGTGCCACATGCCATAACTTTTTTTTTCATTATCTTCAACCGTTCTAAATCTTTCAGCAATTATAGTTTACATATTTAGCAGCATCACAAAAGGTTATCCAAAGAGCTGTTTGTTGTGTTCCTTAAATAAACATTTTGACAAACTGTAACTTAAAATAAAAACCCCTCTGTTTGGCTTACATTTTTTAGTGTTTTTATTGTCATTGTTGAACCTGAGAATCTCTAAACTTGAAGCCAACCCATTTTCCTNTTTTAGTGTTTTTATTGTCATTGTTGAACCTGAGAATCTCTAAACTTGAAGCCAACCCATTTTCCTTTGTACCAATTTTCAATTGGTACAAAGTTATTTTGCAAGAGAAAAGTGTCAGATATGGATTTTTTTTATTTTTTTATGTGCACCAAATAGCATACCATACTGAAAACTAAAACCCCAAACACCATGATATGAACCAAACCATACAATTTCTGAACCATTCCACCCTGGGTACATACAGTATGTATATATATCTAATAAAACTGCTGTATGTAGAGTCTGATGACGGTGGTGGTGAGCATGTAAATCTGATCTCGGCGCATCTGCATACAATCTTGTTGACTGAAATCAAACAAGACAGTGAGATCAGAGGATTATAATGGAGAACGTGTTGATATCGACTGCATCTTGAGATCTAAAGATCATATCATGAAATAATATTGCGCAGAAATATTATTTCCAGAGAAGACAGCGTGAAAATGCTGTCAATGTGAAGCCGCGCAGCACGTTTATCTGTCAGCATGTTGTGTCCTTGGAGCTGTGATGTACAGTAATGGGGGTGTGGAAGAGAGACGGAGACGGGAAAAAAAAAGGAGAGAGAGAGAGAGAGAGAGAGAGAGAGAGACAGTGCCCTCAAAATAAAAGCTCCTGTCAGAAGGTGTTACAAGCCTTTGCAGCTCCTCCAACCCAATTATTCCCATGTCATGTGCACAGGTGCCACAAACACAGCAAAGCCTGCAGAAGTGCAGCTAACACCTTTAATTAGAGCCGGCTTTAAGAATAGAATGGAGAGGCTGCAGCGCTGCCCTAACGATGTTCTTCAGATCCACAGGAAATAAGAAAAATGATTCAAGAGGAGAACCTAATAGTTTTGTTGTTTTTCAACTCACAGGAATGTTTGGCTTCTTGGAGTCTTAAGTCGTTTCTGTAATTTTTTTATTTTCATTGAATGTGTTTTTAATTTGTCACTTAAAAAATCTGCACTGTAAAATAAATAAATAAATAAAATCGTCCACTAGACAGGAAATTTTGGCGAATGGAAATCTGGACATTTCTGCCAAACTTGTAAACGACAAATGTTGCTAAAAACTGGTAAAACAATGTTGTCAAGGCTTCATTTATTGTTTCTGAGTTTGGAAGGAGTCAATCAAAAATGAATTACATGACAATCCAGTGTCTGAGAATTTTCCAGAATTAAATCAAGCAAACCATTCTGAGAATTTTTTTTTTTTCTACAATCAGTCAACATGTTTTCAGAATTCCTTATTTCTTCAATTCTTGCTTCTTCTTCAAATTTCCACCCTCATTTCTTGGAGAATTGTTTCATTTCCAGAGTTTCCAGAATCAATTTATTTCAGCTTTTAAACATTTGTAGATTTATTTTTAATTTATTATTTTTTTCTAAAATTAGGAACTTTCAAGAAACAGTTTAGAATGTCCTTCCATGCTTGATATTCATGTAATCCATTTGATTGAGTCTTTCAAGCTCACTCAAAAACAGCCACACGCCGCTTTCAAGGCTCATTTCTGCAGGTTTGTGTGAAATATGTCCAATTTTCAGTTTGTCTCGTTTGACTTACAATTTGTCTATCTACTAAAGCTTTTTTTTTTTTTTTTTTTTTTTTTACAGTGCAGCTTTTATGGTGGCAAAAGAAAAGACAAACTCAATGAAAAGTAAAATTGACTTTGGACTCCAGAGGATTACTGTTCTCTTGAGTGAAACAGATGAGGGATGCAGAAAAAGAGAGCAAAACAACCTCCGAACCTTTGAGTTGTGCTCAGACTTGCAGCTTCCCTCCCCCCCCCNCACACACACACATCTCAACGTGGTTGTTAAAACCCTTCAAAGGTAAACCGTATTTCTGTGCCACCGAGCTGTGGCTGGCGTAAGCCTCCCAGAGGCCTGCACCTTTTGATCCAAAGGTCCTTTTCATGGCCGCTAAGCCCCCTTGTTTTGGCTTGTTTGTAAAATGACTCCCTTGGCCAGTTCAGGCAGTGTGTGTATGTGTGTGTGTGTGTGAGTGAGAGAGACAGAGAGAGAGAGAGAGAGAAAGAGAGAGAGAGAGTGAATGAGTGTGGCTGTATGTGTTTGTGGGGTGTGTGGAATGGAAATAAAATGCAGGCCACTGCTTCACGTTTCTCTACATTTGTCATTCCCGCACCCCACCCTACCCCACCCCCACCNNNCCCCACCCTACCCCACCCCCACCCTGCCCCTCGCTGTGCCTTTGTTCCCAGCAGCAGGTTCCCCTCGGAGTCCCATCAGTAAGACCACCCTGACTCTGATCAGCGTGGTCAGCTGCATGCTGGGCCTGGTTTACTCCTCGCACCTCTCCTGCAGCCTGTCCGTGCGTGTAATCCTCCACGTGCCGGAGCACCTCATCGCCGACGGTNCACCTCTCCTGCAGCCTGTCCGTGCGTGTAATCCTCCACGTGCCGGAGCACCTCATCGCCGACGGTAAGGCTTACACGAGCACGGTGGTTCACAGTCTTACCTGTTATGTCCACATGCAAGCAGAAGAACTTTCATTACCCACCCTGTCCTTCCAAAAATATTTATTTATTTATTGTTTATTTGTTAAAACATTAATATGAAAAATATTAGTAAGAAAATCTGCAAAGTTTAAAGGACCATACCAGTGATGTTGCATGTTTGACTCCAATATATACAACCTGCATACATATTGTGTTACTGACAACCATTTTATTTAATGCACTACTGCAGCAGTAAATTTTAGATTGTTTGATAGTTTTAGATTGTTTTGATTGTTTGATTGTAAATTTTAGATTGATTCTCTACCTTCCACACTGTCATTAGTTTCAGTTCATTCCAGTACGCTATATAAAAATGAACTTGTGGAGACCTGAAACACGTTTGAGATATATAATCAATCACAGTCAACAACAACACGTCTACTGGGCTTTTGTCAAAGAAACTTTATTTAATTGGTCCAACATGGAGCTGTTCAGAAGATGATGTATGTCTCCGCTAGAGAATATAGTCTCAGGAGAGGACAGCTTTTAAAGAGAAATTAAACTGACTGGACCTTCCACAAACACATACGTGTTAGCAGGCAAAGTGTTGAGTTTTAAAGTGGTTGTATCGGGAGTGTATATGTTCCCAGGGTCCTATGTTCCCCAGTTCAATATTCTGTTAATAGTTCAATATTTAGCTCAAAATTCTGTTAAATGTTCTATTAAACATTGTGCTGTATAGAGCTGGGTAACACAGGAATGACTCCATTGTATCATCTCAACATCTGATTTTTGAAAAATTGGGGAATTTGGCAAAATAACAGGAAAAGTACAGTTTCGTGTTTTGGAAATTGGTAATCAGTAATGTAACGTGTATGTGACTCAAACATGCAAAATCGCTGGTATTGTCCTTTAATTCATTTATCTTTCTAAAATCTAAGGTTGAAATAGTCTAGTGTATTAATAGTTCATTACTACTCACACCGCTCCCTCCTACTGACAAGACCAAGACAGGGAACGCTATGCCAAACTCCTGTCACATTATTGCTAATTTAACAGCTTATTAGCAGTATACATTATACTTCCAATATACTTACACATGTGTATCTCTACTTTGAATATGACCCAAAGAGCAGAGACCAGCTGAGGTTTTAGGGGTTTCGCCTTGATGAAATTGATGATGTTTATGAGCACCATTAGTCAAAACCTTGGCTTCTGGTCTGGCCTGCCATGATGTAGGTGCTTCTCTGTGTTGAAAGCAGTACATCGTTTGCATTTTTGGCAATGTCCTCTTCATTAAGGATCACAATCTAGATTATTTACCTCTGAAAAATCACCTGTTTTTATTTTCGTCCCTGTGAAAAATCTGGCCATTTTGCACTTTAAAGTGCAAAACTTTATACTGGCCATCGTGCATGTTTGCGCCATTTTAGTTTTCCTGTTTTTTGTTTTTTTTTTCAAATCCCTTAATTCTTAAAAATCAAATGTTCAGGTGATACACCCACCTTAAAAGTTATTTTATTTAACCATTATTTAACCAGATAAAACTCACTGGGATTCAAAATCTCTTTTCCAAGAGCGATCTGGCCATTGTTATGCAGAAGCTCATTTTAATTTCTCGGCAAAAGCCGTCTTCTCCTGGGACGATATTTCCTGGCGGAGAAATACATCATCTTCCGTGTACCTATGTATGTGTTGGATTGGTTAAATAAAGTGACTTCGCCAAAAAAACCTAATAGATGTGTTGTTTGCTGTGATGGATTATGTATCTCAAACTTGTTTCAAGTCTGTACAAGTTGATTTTATTAGCGTACTGGAATGAAGTGATACCAATGGCAGTCTGGAAGGTAGGACACACCAAAATTACCGCTAAAGTAGTATATTTTGGGAAGTGGTTGTCAGTAACGTAATGTATGTAGGTTTATACATACTGGGCTGGAACATGCGCAATCACTGGTATGTTCCTTTAAATGTGCTCATGCTACTTGTTTAATGCTCCTACATGAAAAAGATTCTTTTAACTTCCTTGCACCTCCTCTGGCATGCCTTCCTCTTTGAGATTCACCGCACTACTCCCCCCTCCGCCCACACACACACACATTCTGGAGTTTTCCGCTGATTCTCGCCTNACCGCACTACTCCCCCCTCCGCCCACACACACACACATTCTGGAGTTTTCCGCTGATTCTCGCCTGGACGTATCAGACCTCTCTGGGTGTTTGAAGCCCCAGGGGGTCTGAGCTGGCATTTTTTCTGGAGCTGTCCAGGGAGTTGAGTTCACCGTATCTCCAACAGAATGCCTGTGTTCTGCGGATTTGCTTTTCTCTCACAAAGACAAAGGTAAATGCCAGGTCGCACCCCCAGGTTTCCCATGCAAGACTGCGCAAAAGACATGCCCTCAAAGCATCGGAACGCATTGAGGCCAGGTTGTAGTGACCACCCGCAACAAACCCTCCATCACTCTTCTCCCTGTACTTTCTAATATGTTGAGCCTTCTGGCTCATGAATTTAATTGGGAGAACCTGCATATATATAAAATAAGGGCACAGTCTCTTTATAAGTATTTGTTAGAAGCAGCTGATGAAGCTCTTTCCTCGGATCATCTCTGGAGATGGGATTACCTAGAATTGGACCCTAAATTTAACTGGAAAAATGTCTGGTTCACTGTAAAAAAAAAAAAAAAANTAAAAAAAAAAAAAAAAGACAAATGCAAACTTTTTACACCGAACATATTTGACACTGCGTCACTTGCTCACATTTGAAAGGGATTGCTTTAAAATAGTCAGTCTTTTTGTCTGCATCAGTGCCCACAACCACACCTGTTCTACTCCTTAAAAGACCATACAGGTGATTGTGCATGTTTGAGCCCAATATATACAATCCACATACATTACTGACAGCCATTTCCCAAAATATATTACTTTAGTGTTAAATTTTAGATTTTTTTCTCTACCTTCAAGACTGTCATTTGCTTCATTTCATTGTAATTCTGTATAAAAATCAACTTATAGAGGCTTGAAACACACTTGAGATATGTAATCCATCACAGCAAACATGACATCTATTAGGGTTTTTTTTTAAACTCAAAGTAACTTTATTTAACCAATCGAACACAGAGCTGCACGGAAGATGGTGGATTTCTCCGCCAGGAAATATAGTTTGAAGGGATGACAGCCTTTACAGAGAAATTAAAATGGCCGTGGCTTCTATAACCGTGCATAAGTATTAGAAGGTGAAACCTTGAATTTTAAGGTAATGCATCACGTGAACATTTGATTTTGAAGGATTAGGGAATTTGAAAAAATAACAGGAAAGCTAAAATACGGTTTTATGTTTTGGAAAATGGTTGTTAGTAACATAACATATGCATACACGATCGCTGGTATGGTCCTTTAATGATCTTCCTGTGCTCATTATTTCCAAACAACAAGAATGTATTGCACTTGCACACCTAAACAGCAGTGAAAAAACTGATCGCCGTGAGATGGAAATCATCGGGTTCTCTCACGATCAGACATTGGATGTTGTGCTTCCTGGATGTTGCTTTTCTAGAACTTTCGGCAGCTTGATCTAATAGCACTAAAGAGAACAATCTGATCACATGATCATGTCAGACCTTCTGCAAGCCTGAATTTGCAATGTCTTCTCTCTTTATACTCTCTATGTTACATTTGTGTTTGAATCTGTGCTGTTGGAAGGTTTGGTTGTGTTGTATGTGATGTAAGGATGTGTTCTGAAAATGTAATAAAAATTTGATCCAAAGAGGAAAAAAAAATCACCGGGGGAGAGGCTGGGCACTGACTCGTTGCCGTCGCAGCAGCGAGCTGGTAGTCCAGATATATTATAGACTGTGACTCGGCTTGCTCATCTATCATTTGGGGGTCTGATTTGATTCGGAGCACCGCTGCTTCCTGGTGGCGTACGCCGGCCTGCCCAAGAGATATTAAAATTCTGGAGGAGGGGACTTTGAAAGGAGAGATGAAAGATGGCAAATTCGCCTGTTGAATTACAAAACCAGGATCAATTTTGAACGTTTCCATAAATGTCTCTGCAATCTCATCAGAGTTGATTCGATGTCATGGTGAATCAGATGAAAATCTGGATTTTTCCACGGGGGGGAAGAAGATATTTGTACCAACAGCTGTGCATGTGTCGGCTTCAAATACTTCAGGAAAAAAAGGAATGTGCACACCTTTCTCCTCACCCTTACACATCGGGGAAGGTAATCATTTGGAGATAGTTGGCTGTTTGTGGGGGATAACAATATCTGCTGCTCTGGGAGATAAAGAAGAGGACAAACTTTTCTTTATGGCCAACATGGAGATAGTGTTAAAATATATATATATATGGTGAAGATTTATCACCTAAAATATTATTTGTGGGTGTAAACTTTCCTCTAGATTTACACCTCCAAGTATTCTTTTTTCTGGCACATATCAGATGTGTGTTCTGAGCAGTTACTGTAAACAGTGAAAGGGCATATGGAGTCAGATATTCTCAAATCTGTTTTATGCTACATTCATTTGTGGAAATAAATCTGATACGTATCAAATGTCAGCATATAAATAGTGCAAACAATTTAAGCAACATCAACTTTCCATCAGTACAAATGGAGGATGAAGGTGGAGATCAATACAGAAGTTGCATGCCTGTTAAAAATCACAATAAATCAATTTTTGACAAATTCTGTCTAATCTTCTCCACCTTAAAATATAATTAAGTCATTATGGACCTTTAGACCCAAAATACACCTTCCATTAAATGTGATCTGTATCCAAATTTGAGAAAAATACATGCTAATTAATGTTGTAAATCTTTGGCTCCATGGTGTTTCAATTCGATTACAATTATTTGGGAAATGATTCGACATATCAGGAACTCTTTCATTTTCACCACAATTCGATTAAATTATTCGGATGCACTGAATGAAGCACAAAACTTCTTTTTACTATGCTGAATTTGCAAATATGACTATGGGAATGCACACTATTAGTGGAATACAAAGAATAATACACTAATTTAACGGTATTTCAGGGAATGGGGGAATTTCAGTATGTTTTAAAGAGGAATGAGCTTCAAGGAGGACTATTTTAATATTTAATTTTGTGCAAATTAATCAATTATAATTGATTTTGACATGTTGGATCGATGCAGTTGAATCGCTGCCTTAAGAACTGCTGCATGGCGATGCATCTTTGCACCAATAATGTTAATGCACGGTGTAAACCTGAGCAGAAAGCATTGCGATTCAGAGTGTGGTCCGATCCATTGTGATTGGATCTCAGTCACACCTATCCAGGCAGACGTGCATTCTTATAGACGGGACACATCTAAAATCCACCCAAAAGTAGAAGACATCAGCCTGCCTCATCATGTCTTTCACTCTCCTTAAAGGACCATACCACACATTTTGCATGTTTGAGCCTAATATATTCAGTTTTCATACATGTGACCATTTCCCAAAGGATAACACTGTATTTCAGCTTTCCTGATATTTTGCAGAATCTCTTAATCTTTCAAAATCAAGTATTCAAGTGATACACCCACCTTAAAAATCCATGTTTCTCCTGCTAATAGTTACACAGCCTTATGAAGTCATGGTCGTTTAAATTTTTCCATAAACATAGGTCTTCTTTTGGGACTGTATTTCCCGGTACAGACATACATTCACTCCACGCTTTTTATTGCGCTTAAATGCTAAAATTACGAAACTTAAAAAAAAAACCAAAAAAAAAAAAACCCTGAATACATGTCTTGTCTATGTTAATGGATTACCTATCTCAAGAATGTTTCAAAATGATTGTCAGTAACATTACATGTATGAAAATGGAATATATTAGGCTCAAACATGCAAAATGGTGGTATAGTCCTTTAATAAAGTTATTTTGAATCAGGAGTTACGACTTGCCATAAATAGTTTTGTGTACGTGGAAAATGAATGAAATAGCCCATATTTTAAAAATTACACTCATCCATAGAACAATCCAATTGCCCGCTTCCAGAGATCAAATCACAATTCAGATAGAATCCAGATATGGAGAACATCTTTTAATGGAAGCAAAATTCAAGTCCCATCATAATTCAGATTATATTTCCAGATACAGATATTTTAATGCAAGGTGTAAATGAGGCCTACATTTCTGAATAATGGCTTCTTTTCACCCTGAGATCCAACATGTGATCCAAACTGAACCGTGAGATTTCTGAAGCCTCCCACTCCTGATACCGACAAGAACGACAAAGAAAATGAGCTTTTCTCTAAATCCACATCCACACGAAACCAGATCCAAATCCTTCAGACCAAACTAAACAGACCAAACCTGAATAAGCTGCTTCATCCTCCACGATATTATACCAACACTTCCATCCAATGAAATATGCATCAGAAAAACACTTTCTCTTATTTATCTGAATTTCTCTGAACCGCCGACATTTTACTACCAGAGGATATTTGTCCAAACACAACGTAGACACAAAGTTCACACATCTGTCTGTTTCCTGTCCTCCTGGTGGACGCGTTTGGCTGCAGGGCAACAAAGCGAACGTCTCAGCTGAGTGTCTGCAGTTACTGATAATAAAAAAGCAACAGAATGTTCAGCATTGCTTAATTAAAATATCATACAGTTTTAATATTTTAATCTTTTATTTTTGGAGCTGTCAAGGACGTGTGCACTGGCTTTCTGCTCTGAAATGATTTTTAATAGTAATGACAGATGTGTTTTTTTAAGAAAATCGTTCAGTGGTTTAAAAGTTTGAGTTTTTTATTTGATGCGATCAGGGTCGGGTTCATTGAGTTTTAGTTGCTGTTTTTAATTTTAAATAAATATATATATTTTTTGTTAAACTTTTAATTCAACTTTATATGAGTATAACTGTCAGGGTTGAGTCCCATTAAACTCTACTGTTTCAAACTGAAGGGAGGGCAATGAAACACCTTCAAATTCACTTTTGTAACAGAACATTTTCAAAGATTTTACTCCTTTTAATTAATATATTAATTTTTTTATTTTAGTTTTATTTAACTTTTACCTGTTAAATTGCATTTTATTCTGACTGTCTGTAAAATAGCCTGTAATCACTAAAGTTTATTATTATAAAGCAATTTTAGCTATTTTATAATTCTGTAGTTTGACTGCATGGAGATGTTCTACTGAATGTAATTTATTTAATTTTATTTTAATAATACTGCCATCATGTCTTTGCATCTCATCAAATGAAAATACTAAAGCCATGTTCTTTGCCATTGATGTGGGTTTGATTTGTGATTCTTTCTATTTCCTTAAGTATTTATTTGATTTCTCCTCTCCTCCTCCTGACTAACCATCCATCCCTCATTTCTTTTCTCTGTGACTTTTTTTCTTTACTCTCTCCATCCTCCTCAGGGTCAAGGTTCATTTTGCTCCAGGGAAGCCAGCTGGATGCGTCAGACTGGCTGAATCCGGCTCAGATCTTGTTGTACTACCAGCAGAATGCCAGTGGGCCCTGGATCAACGAGCTGTGCGGACAACGCCTCCTGGACCCCTGCGAGCACCAGTGTGACCCGGAGACAGGTGAGTCCATCATGAGACCAAATCCAGAGTCAGGTGAAACAGAGTGAGACCAAAATCAGGGACAATAGCTCTCAGAGCGAGAACAAAACCAAAGACAGGCGAGTCCAGACCGAGACCAAAGTCAAAGACAGGTGAGTCCAGACCAAGACCAAAATCAAAGACACGTGAGTCCAGAGCGAGACCAAAATCTAAGACAGGTGAGCCAAGAAAAACCAAAATCAAAGACATGGGACTCAACACAAGACCAAAATGAGACAGGTGAGCCCAAAATGAAACCAAACCCGAATACAGGTGAGCCAGACCAGGATCAAAACCAGAGACAGGTGAATTAGACCAAGATAAAACCAGAGACAGGTGCGTCCATAACAAGACCAAAGTCAGAGACAGGTAAGCCCAGAATGAGACCAAAACTAGAGAAAGGTGAGCTAGAACATCAAAATGAAGACAGATAAGTCCAGGACAATGCTAAAAACAGAAGCCCAAAACAAGTCCAAAACCAGGGAAAGGTGAGCTCACAATGATGCCAAACCTAACGAGAGGTGAGCCACACCAAAACCAGGACCCATGCTGTAGTTTACTCCTTTCACTTTATATGACAGATCTCAGCTGTCTGACACTTGATGAGCATCATTCATCACTTTGAAGGAGAGTACAGTAACATGGCTAACATGTTCATATCAGCTTATAGACTATTACAAATACTAAAAGGAAACTACCAATTTTACATGTGAAATATTCAGTTTATTAGTCATGTGCAAAGTGACAAGGGTTTCTTCCTTTTGGTGCTCAAGGCACTCACAGAATCGAGGGAAGTTCCCTAAATGTTTTCAGAAATTTTCCCTTAAAAATATTTATCAATATAAAATTGTAACCCTATACCCTATACAATATAACCCATTTATACCCTATAAAAATGAAAGACAAATTGAATGAAAAGTAAAAAGTGTAAAAATGACCTTAGACTCTGAAAGTTAAAATACTGCAAAAAAAACCAAAAAAAAAAACCAAAAAAGAAACAAATGTGGTTCATCATTTTTATGGCTGCNAAAAAAAACCAAAAAAAAAAACCAAAAAAGAAACAAATGTGGTTCATCATTTTTATGGCTGCACAGTTATTCATTTATTTCCTCTGTGGCCACTGATAATGGATGAACATGACCGTTATATTAAAAATGAAGCACATTTTAATTAACGTCGTGCTCAGCCATATCCTTCCCGTGCTGCTACTGTACTTCATGTTTTATTCAGCTTACTTTCACATTCACTTTATTTATTTATTTATTTACTTCGGAGGTGGGGATTTAGTCAAAATCTTTGGTTTTCTCCAGTCTAATCTTTACACCAGTTGATATTAGCTTGTCCTGCTGCAGTCTGAGGGAAGTGAGCCACAGAATATTCCCAATATCAAAATGCTGTAAAGAAAATACTTAAAACTCTGTGATGGCTTGTGCTGTAGATCAATATGGTCAGCTATGATAAACTGAATCTGATTGGCTTGCAAACGCCTGCATATTTTCAGCAGATTGCCTCCTTTCAGACCATCTAATATTGTAAAACTTCTCAAAAAAAGACACATATGCCTGTGTACACCTTATGTGCAGCCATAAAGGAACATATAGCGAAATTGGTTGTCAGTAATGTAACATGTATGCAGGTTGTAATGGGCTCAAACATGTATGATTGCTGGTACGGTCTTTTAAATATTAAATTGCATCATGTACAGTACGTGTGATCATTTCAAATCACTCTTCATCTTTGTTTGCCTCACTTCAGTTCACTTGTTCATTTCCTTGATTTCATGGTTTTATTTTACTGTCATGCACACAGCATACATCTAATTCTGATTTTTCCCTCACATGTGGCACATATCGGACATGTGACCATGCAAAAAAATACAATTAAATATATATCATTTTCCCATTTATATATATATATGTAGGGAAAAAATGAGCCATTTTATTGTTGAGAGGTTTGTCATATATGTCCAATATTTAGTGTCCTGTCTTATAATGGATTTTTACAGCGCAGCTTTGTAGGTGGGAAGTGAAAGACAATAAAAAGTAAGACTGTAAAAGTAAGTTTAAACTCCAGAGGGTTAACAAAAGGTTCAACACTATAAACATATTAATGAGACTACTCAACATTAATCATTCAGCAGACACAAAAAGGTCATTTTAATAATTTGCTGTTATATATAAGTTCTTATTATTGTGATCTCAGTAAACATATTCAAAGCACATCACTGAATCTGACTACTTCTCTTTCCCAGTGGAGGTTTTGACAACAGATTTCTTATTTTCTCACTCACATAAAAAAGGTGATATAGAGAAGAAAAATAAGTCTGCATAGACCGCATATGAAAGCTACACAAACAACAAAACTTTAAACGAGTTTCTACTTGAAAAATGTCTTTTTCTTCCTCATTAGACAGATAACATCAGCAATCAAGTGCTGTTTGTTTAAGTGACGAGCATCACTTTTACGTACAGTAAATTAATGTTTGTTGTTTTACTTTTATTCTCAACTGATATAACACAGCTACACCCACTTTATCAGACTTTCTGTTGCTACACAAAGAAACTCAAGGGTTTATTCATGGCAGAGGTCTGCAAGTTGTGATCAGCAGGCCAAAGTTTGCCCTTCAACAAAATCATTTGACTCTCTGGTAAAGCTGAAATCTTTTTTTCTTTCTTTCATGGGGGGTATTAAACACATTTTCATGTTCTTATTTTCACTCAGGGTCTATTTCAAAACTTTTGCAATGCTTTACAATGCATGAAACACTTTAATGCTCGCTTGCTGCAGCACCACTGTGCACACTGAGTGAAAACAAGCTGTTTTAGCTGTTTTTTTTTTTTTTTTTTNTTTTTTTTTTTTTTTTTCTGGACATTTTATTTTAATCAATTAAGGCATCTAGCAAAACAACAGGAAAACTAAAATAGTGTTATATTTTTCTGGAAATGTTTCTCAGTAACATAACATATATGCAGGTAGTATTTATTGGGTTGAAACATGCAAATTCACTGGTATGGTCCTTTAAAACAGAAGAGGGTCTTCCTTGTTTGCGTCATTATTCAACAGCTTGAGTGTGAGTTTTTCGACCTTTAAATGTGTGAAAAAGTCAGACCAATGTGTCTCACTCTTTTTTTTTTTTTTCCCTTGGAATACTTTTAGAGACGATCCCTCCCACCTAAACCCACATCAGCATCGAGCCCAAGCAACGGCGTAAAAAAAAACATGGACCAGGATAACTTGCAGGGAGGCTTTAAAAAATCAATCTTTCACATGATGCATTTATAATAAAACCATTTGTGCATATTCACGTTTGTGAGCTGCAAGGAGATTGTGAGGATTCTACAGATACCTTAAAGCCAATCCCCTTTTTTCCTCCTGGAGGAGATGCTGATGAAATCCGAGATGGACTGCGACAATATTTGCGATGCTCCTGCAAAACATTAAAAAGAGATTGCAGATGTTTAAACATCCAGTACTCTTCCGTCTCACAGAGCCCTAAACTCAGTGCTCGGGGCACGATGGCCTGCTGTTTATGGGTTCTTCTCCCTGCTGTATTTCCCTCTCTGCATCCGCCTTGGAGTGTGAATGGGACATTTATGAAACACAAATAGATGCGGCTGCACCTCTGGAGGTGCATGTTCCTGCATCATAACACGCCGACTTGATGAATACGACGGCATAATGGATTTTTGGATGTGTTATTACAGTCAGTCATGCATTCAGGGAAATAAACTAGCAGGAGAAAGGAAGGGAGCCTTTGGAATTATGAGGCTCGTGGTCGGATCTTCATCCTGTAATCGATGGAAATCCAACAATTTTTTTTTAAACTTTGGAATTAAAAAAAATTAAAAATTCCAAAGTGTTCATCAGCTCTTGCCAAGTTTATTCCGACAGCTCAGAGTTTCCTGGATATTTATTAAGGAATATAATGCTGTAAATACTGCTCAGTTCTATGTGTGTGATGAGGTGACAACGACTGAGGCGGGAGGCGACGCGCGGATGTGAAAATACAGATGCTAAAGCAAGAAACTGTCTCAGCATTAGCGGAATGAATAATTATAGAATATAACGCCTCGCCTCGCGAGTTTGGAGTCATGTGCTGTGACCTCATGTCCGATGAAATGGCAGTCAAAGCCAGATGAGGCCTTTAACAAAGTTCAGCTGTGAAGCAACAAACTGAAATGAAACTCTGCAGCCGTTTTTTTTTTTTTTTTTTTTTTCAAAGAATTTACTCTTATCATTCAAAAATGTTAAATGAGCTTTCCAGGTGTTGTTTCAACTTTTTTTCTGAGTTTACCGAAGAGGAAATTTAGCAGTTACACTCAGACTGAGTGTTGGGAGCACTGCCAAGAAAAGTGGTGGAAAAGCAGCCAGATGATAGGAAAGGGCATTTTAAATGGTGCCAGATTCTCAAAACAACACAACTCGGGTCATATTTCAGGAAAAGTAATCCTGTTTTTTTTTTTTTTTTTTTNTTTTTTTTTTTTTTTTTTTTAGATGATTAAATGAGATAAAGGTTGAATGGTAACGCATGCGAATAAATCAACTATGCTGCTAAATAACCGAATTAGCATTTTGAAACTGGTTTAACTACTAATAAGTTTGACAGAGGGAACATGATGATAGTGAGTCATCTAGAAGAAAAATCCTTAAAATAAAGGGAACATATTTATGCAGTATGTTCTGGAATATTTAAAGAAAACATGTTTAAGGGGGACAGATTGTGGTTTTAGTTATTTTCCCTCATGTTTACAGAGTAAAGACGTAGTTTGTGTTGAATACTGTCAAAGTGCCAGTAAGACAAATCCATCGGTCATGTGCTGTCCTAGAAGCTTCATTTTTGGTAGGTCCTTTAATTCTGTAGTATGTTAATGTCAACATGTAACATGTTTATTTACCTGCCTGCACACCAGATAAGGCACAAGTGCATAGCCAGCATACTGTATGTGTTATAGTTTGTGGGTATTCCCAGCTCAGGTCAGATGGTCAGAGGTGGTAGAGCAGCCAGAAACTGTACTCAAGTAAAAGTTTTGTTACTTTATGATAATAGTGACTCAAGTATAAGTAAGAGTACTCACCAAAATAATGACTTGAGTGAGAGTAAGAAAGTATCTGTTAAAAAGATTACTTGAGTAGTGAGTAACTTTGATCAAGCTTATTCTTTAGAATAATCAACAAGCTATAAAGTGCTCATCTGAAGAAACAAAATGCAAAGTATCCATATGTAGCTTCTAATACGATCTAAATCATATCATATAAAGAAACAGACAGTAATAAATCAAATATTTANTAAATCATATCATATAAAGAAACAGACAGTAATAAATCAAATATTTACCACATAACAAATCACGACAATTCTGGCCTGGCTCCAAGACAGTTAGCAAGGTTAGCTTCATGAATTTGCTCAGAATAGAACAGGAAAACTTGAGTTAGCATTAGCAGCAGTAGCTAGTTAAGACAGTTAGCTAGGTTAGCTTCATGAATTTACTCAGAATAGAACAGGAAAACTTGAGTTAGCATTAGCATCAGCAGCTAGTTAAGACAGTTAGCTAGGTTGGTTTCATGAATTTACTCAGAATAGAACAGGAAAACTTGAGTTAGCATTAGCAGCAGCAGCTAACTAAGTAGCTAACATTGCAGCTTACCTCCACATGTTTCCTCAAGTTCCATGTTGATTCTTAGAAGCTGAAATGTCACATTTTTAGCGAGACAAAGACGCAATGTGTTATGTAGCTGTTGGTTTTGGTAGACTGAAAAAAAACAGCGTTTGAATGTGTGGCCAGAGATGTGCCTCTTCTAAACCTCTGCCATGACTGTTCTGCTCCAGGTGAAACCATGGAAACGGAGGGTGGGGTCGTGGCTACTTAGGAGCTGAAGCAGACAGTGTAGTGTCTGACAATGAGAGAAAAACTGAACATGGCTGAATTCAAACGAGTGAAATCAAAAGAAACGCAGAGTGCGACCAAATGTAACGGAGTAAAAGTATATTTTTTTTCTTCATAAATACACACAAGTATGAGTTAAAAGTATCCTGCAATAAAACTACTCAGTAAAGTAGAATTTTGTGAAAAAAGTTACTTACGTAAATGTAATGGAATAAATGGAATGCATTATCACCACGTCTGGCGGTGAGGGTGTTTGATGAGGTAGGATGGGGCCTGGTTATGGAGAGTTTTGTACGTGATGAGGAGGATTTGAGCTGAATTTGTTACGAGACAGAGTCGGTGGAAAGTTTGTCAGACAGGAGTCGTGATCGCGGGTTTGGGAGTGAGAAAGGAATCATGCAGCAGAATTCTGGATGTGCTGAAGGTTATTGAGGACTTCGGAAGATGTGCCATAAAGGATGCTGCTAGTCGAGGTTGGATGCGGTAATACACAGGATGCTGCAGTCATTTCTTTTTATCCAAGTAATATGAGGAGCTAAATCAGCAAATAAGATTTCCCTGAGCCTGACAACTGACCTTTCCATTAACAGCAGTGTACAAAAGCTCAGGGCCTGTGCCCTTCGCTTGCCTCCTATCGAGCATGAGCAGAGCATGTTGTACATGTTACCCCCGAGTAACCCTCTAAAGCAAAGGTGAGGGCCCCCATCAATCTTACTGAACAATGTCGAGGCCGACATTTCTCCTGAGAGCTGACAGCAGAACAAAAACCAACGCTCCAGTGTTCTTAGCTAAAAGCCTCACTTATCAGGAGGATGTCAAAACAGAGCAGGACTGAATTCACACTCCCTCCTCTGCTAAATTGTGCCACTGCCATTACTTTGGACATGTTTTGATTTGATTCGGCTCCATGTGGGTCAAAGAATTCTCATGACGGTTAGACAATTGCCAAGTTGTCGGGTGGATTTGAGAATGGCTGTATTGAAGACCTGGAGGGAGCTGCATGTATAATATATAGAAATCATAATGTCTTTGTCTCCAATGGCATCGACTTTGACCAAGTCTAGCACATTACACATTGTCCATGTCCATGGACGATCCTCTACTGACTGTGGACAGAGAACAACATGAAGAAGTTTCCCTGGAGGAGAGTTTTTGTTTTGGACTAAATGGACTTTCACTATTCTGTCTTCATTGACGACTTTATTTTATTTTTAGTATGACGACTTTATTTTATTTTTAGGATCTTGGATTTACTTGGATTTACTAGTCAATTCAAGTTTATAGTTTATTTGTAGCCCAGTATTACATACGATGTCTCAAAGGGCTTTACAGACCCACACATTACATCATCATGAACCAAAGACCCTCTTTCTGGATTATGGCTCAATTGTTGTGTTATGTTACATATCATATTTATTTCATATTTATTTCCTTTTTTTTTTTTTTTTTNTTTTTTTTTTTTTTTTGTAATTTGATTTCTTCTCGACCTATAGCTCCTGTATCACACATTTAATTAGAGGGGATTTCTCTTTGTGTTGCTTCTCCTGAATTTTTTTTTTTTCCTCTCAGTTTTCCTATCATATGTTGAGGTTTTTAGGGAGTTCTTCCTTGTACAAGTTCTTCCTTGTGTTTTTAGAGGACTTGGGCTGGGTTAGGAACCTCCGCTGTTGCCCTTGAAACCATTTTTGACATTGTGTGTGATATTGTACAACACTATTATACTTTAATTAGCATGAAATGGCCATTTCTCTTTAAATATTTCCTCAATAAAGACACAAAAGAAAATTACCTTGGCAGGGAAACAAATTCTTCTCTCCCCTCAGGAATATCAACTCTGAGGTTTGTTAAATTTAGCAACAGTGAATTTAATTTCAAAGTACAACTAGCAAATCCACAAAAAAAAAATGTCTTTAAAAAAATGATCAGGCCTTACATTAGATATGCTCAGAGAAGAAGGAAAACTAAAACGTTCATATGAGAGTGTTTGCTTTGATTTGGGTTTATTGCTCAAGTTCCAAGGCACCTTTAAAGGACAATACCAACAATTTTGCATGTTTGAGCCCAATATATACAGTACAACCCACACACACATATGTTCCTGACAGCCATTTCCAAAATACACCACTGCAAGCTGTAAAATGTAGATTTGCCATTGGTTTCAATTCATTCCATTATGCTATTAAAATTAACTTGTACAACACGACTTTGTAATGTGTGTGTGTACTGTAATATATGTGTGTGTAATGTGTGTACATGATACATTGAGTATATGTACTATCAAAGCTTTTTACTTATATACTTACAGTATATAACTTATATATACTTATAAGCTTACTGTATATACCCCTTATATACTTAGTATGATATGTTGGTCATATTAACATATGAGTTCCTCGGACATGAAACACATGACTGTGTAATATATCACAGAAATCACCATGTCTATTAAGTTTTTTTTTTGTCAAAGTAACTTTATTTAACCAATCCAACATGGAGTTGCATGAAAGACGATGTATAGTATGTCTCTGCCAGGGAATATTGTCCCAGGAAGCTTTTACAGAGGATTTTAAAATAGCGTTTCTTCTGCATTTAGACATATGTGTGAGCAGGACAATGTTGAATTTTGTGGTGGTTGTATCACCTGAACATTTGATTTTGAAACATTATAGGATTTGGGAAAAAACAAACAGCAAGAAAACTAAAATACAAAACCGTGTTTTACAACTTTATGTTTTGGAAAATGTTTATCAGTAACATAACGTGTATATGGGTAGTATTTATTTGGGCTTAAACATGCAAAACTGCCGGTGTGATCCTTTAAGCAAACAATTTTTTAAAAATTATATTCAGGCTGATTGTACAGCAGACACTATAACTGCATAACTGTGTTGAATGAGAACTGTGTCAGTTTCCCAAGAAGTCAAATAAATGCAGTTTGGAGGTTTGTGGAAGGGAACCAATGTTTTGCTCATTTTGTCCTTATCAAGCATTTCAGAAAGCATCGGCTGGCACGATGCACAGTGGGAGAACATCACTTTCATTAGCTGCCATTGGCCGGGTTATTTTTAGAGCAGCAGAGTTGTACTAAAAGAGCCTATTAAAAGTGATACTGCTGAATAACTCTGCAACATGTTTCTGCCAAGTTTCTCTCAGGAAAAGTTCACAAATAGCTGAGAAAACAAAACCAGTACCACATCATTAAAACAAAATGAGAGTCGGTTAAGAGCGTTTTCCTGCCTGAAGTTTTTTTTTTTTTTTTTTTTTTTTGGACTTAGTCTCACGGAATAAAACAAACATGGGGACGGCCTAAAGAAAGGCTCAATTATACTGAATGAAAGGTTGTAAAAAAACAAAAAAAAAACAGACACAAAATACCAGTTTGTACTTGTTTCTAGCAAATAATGATTTGCGAAAAGTGGAAGGGAATAAACTGTACATGTATATATATATAAAGTAAATAAAAAACCTAAATCAACTGATCCTGGAATGCCTAATTCAGTTTAAAATTGGGTAAAAATCTATTTTTGATTCATTGATTCCAACAAAATGGTAAATGTAAAAAAAAAAAAAAAAAAAAAAATGGTGAAAGAAATCTTAAGGCCTTGTTTGTTGTTTAAATGCTAGAGAGAAATATAAATTTTCCAGAATCTAAAATTTGAATATTCGAGAAGACAGAATAAATAAATTGCTCATTAGAATTAAGCATTTTCGACTTTTGCTTGTCGAAAATGTTTTTATTTCTTTTTCCTAAAAAGTCCAACTCCAGAAATGGCATGCCAAAAGTTCTCAAAAAAAAACCTTGACGAAAGTTTAATTTTTCATTTAATTCTAATCTTTGAGTTAATTGTAAAGCTAATTATTTTCAAGGCTTCTGTTGTTTCCAGCTTTGACGGACATTTCTTAGCCTGGATTATTTTACAGTGCAGCTTTTCAGGTGCTCAATGAAAAAAAAATTCAGTGAAAAGTAAAACGATGCAAAATAAAACCTGCACATATTAAACATAACACCCAGTAATCGCTGCCTGCGTTTCTCTTTGTAGGAGAATGTCTTTGCCTTGACGGTTACACGAAGGATCCAGTTCACAAACACCTCTGCATCCGCAGCGAGTGGGGGCCCAATCAAGGGTGAGTTATNGAAGGATCCAGTTCACAAACACCTCTGCATCCGCAGCGAGTGGGGGCCCAATCAAGGGTGAGTTATGATAATCATCGCATCGAGTTTTATGATTGCTCATTATCGGGCTCAAAAAACAGTGGGAGAGAATGTCTAACAAGGGAATCCTCCAACGCATCCAACAAGGCCCTTTATTTGCTTAGAGAGATAAAACGGAAACATGATGTTGCCAATTAATATTTGGAATCAAGACAAAACAGCAGGAGAACCTCAGCTGCACCGATTTATATGCAAATGATCAGCTTTATATTTATATAATTAGTTACGCTGTACACTTAAGATTAATTGTTATTAGGTTGTATGTATCACAATGTAATGGTGCATCCATGTTTAGGAATAACTTAACCCTCTGGAGTCTGTTATTTTCAACACGTTTGTTGAGTTTTGGAGACTATTTTGTTTTATTTTCTGGAATCTTCTAGCATAATGTATTTGGCAACTTTTTATAATTTAAGACTTTTTGCAAACTACGTTTAGATTGGACTTTTTTTCTAGAACGAATAATTTTCTGTAAAAATTGATTTGAGACTCCATACGGTTAACAAATTTTAATGATGTAGCACTCTTTGCTAATCCATGCATGACTTTGGACTTTTAACAGATTTGGCTATTTTTGATTCATTGGGGAGAATTCATAAAACACAGCGCCAGATTTAATGTGTCGATTAGAACAAATATCGTCACACAACCATGTTTCTTCATTCATAAATGCCTGTTTTGAGCCTCTTTTAGTGTTTGACATAGAAATACTATATAAATACTAAATACAATAGGTATTTCTTTACTGACGTGTTGTTGAAACAATTCATAAAACACATCACGTAAAAATTAAGACCTGTTGCAGTGTGTGTTAAATTTTAGTGGTATGAAATCTGGGTGATGTTTTAAATTGAATTGTAATTGCAATCAATTAATGTGATAGATAAATCCACTCAGTTGATCATCAGTGTATATAAATGGTTAGTTTTGATCTAATCTCGCACATGGTCTGATGGTACTGTGTCTCTTCCTCAAGCTTTGTTTGTTGTCTCTCTCTCTCTCTCTCTCTCTCTCTCTCTCTCACACACACACACACACTACACACATNTGTTGTCTCTCTCTCTCTCTCTCTCTCTCTCTCTCTCACACACACACACACACTACACACATACCCCGTGCACCGGAGTCTCGGTGTATGTGTGGATCTTTATCTCTCTTCTATTAGTAACTGCATTTCCATCTATCTATTTTTACATGAATTTTGAATATGCACATAAGAAAGCCTGGATGGAAACACTGGTAATTCGCATTAACTCCAAAATTCACATTAAAAATTTAGGCGCTTGGCAGAGGTGGATTAACTGATTATTCACATAAGACGAAATGCGAATAAAGTGGATGGAAATGGGTTATTTGCATTTGATGTGGACGTGACATGCGCTGCCTGGTGAGCACACACACACACACACACACACACACACACACACCTCAGAAGAGCAGGTAGTCATCAACAAGCGCCTGCAGAACGATGGATCTGTTATTCGTTATATCCGAAAAACGTATTTGTTTTTCACAAATAACTGACACGCCGCATAAGCGATTGTTTTACTTACACTGAAAGTTTCACCCACCACATGGTACTCGGCAGACATGGCGAGTTTATAGATTGCCATGGCAACACACTGTCAGGTGTCTGTTGGCTGCATTTATAAGGCGTGTATAAGTATGTATGGGCTGTAATAAGTATTCTTCCCACACCAAAGGTTTCATTTAAACTCTCCATGCTGTGTGTTTTGCTGTGGACATTTGTTTATGTAGAATTAAATCAACCTCTGAGATAATTCATAACGTAGCTGATGGAAACACGCATCAATTCGCAATTATCAATTAAATTTCCTTTAATTGATAATTAGAAATACGCATTAAATACACAAATAAGTTGGACGGAAATGCAGCCAGTGTTAAATTCTGAGCTCTAAAACAGAGAATGTAGGTTTGCTTTGTACATTTAACATGCCAATTTCGCTTTGATAAAGCGTGGTTCTTAAATATTAGCAGCTCTTTAACACACCGACCTTCATTGGCTTTTACCTTTTGTTGATGTAATTAGGTTTGCTGGAAATTTTAACAATTCATTCACAATCACGATTTGGACCCAAGGAAACATCCTTAATCACTCCAGAACACCAGTATCACTAATCCAGACAGTTTTTGATGCAGGATTTCTCAGAGTTGTCCCTCTTCCCATCAACTGTGAGCAGCCACCCAGTGGTTGGCACTGGGTGCTATTGGTGGCAGGTGTGATGTTAGCCAAATGTCAAGGACTTTTCAACAACTGGACGTGAAAAAAATCATCATTATTCAGTGCCAACCCTTTTCAAGTCATCCGTTGGAATCATAATTCTTATATGGAATGTCAGCCATGACCTTAAATCCAAAATACGAAGAGACCAAAAACTACAACAAAGTATTCCACACAATTACTGAGTCATCACTGGCCTTTCTATGACATTACGCTCTTTCAGAAGTTTGAAACTGATTTAGGAATGACTTTAACCAGATTTATCCAGAATAGGAACAATGAGGTTCCTTTAGCGAGTTCCTTGGTGACATTCCCACTTTGTTTCAAGTACCATGGAGATTATGGAAATTAGAGTAAGGGCAGTCTACAGAACTAAAGCTATGTTTTCACATCGCAGCAGCACAGCGTATCTTCTCATTATGATTCCTCATCCTGAAGGACCAAGCCATTATCGAATGTCTCCACCAAAGACATCACCAAGTCTTTCATACCTACGGTATCTTACTATGGTGGTTGGTGTTGCAAAATAGAATTAATTGTGTCATACTGCTTGCTGCAACATCTCTAGGAGCCACTTTGATTATTATGATTGTTGATATGTTTGTAGTTTTGCTTGATTAATTTTTCAGGGCACAGCACCATGCTCTGACTAATTCTGAGTTCCAGTAAGTGTAGCAAGGTCTTTGTGTCGCTGTCTGCAAAAACAAGCTAAATGCAAGTCTTTAAATTAGCCATCTGACCAATCAGAGACATTTGATCTGGAGAGTTTCACCCAGTAGATTCTGAATCATCGGAGAGGCTAGGAACTAAAAATGGTTCAGGTGCTACAGTTTCATAGAACCATAGTTGAGGAAATATTTGAGGAAAGGTAAAAAGTCATGTGCCAGATTCGTGCCGATCCTGACGGACCAATCAGGACACATCTTTTTCCGTTTATTTTAACTGCTTTCCATGCCAGATTCAGTATGTGTCCAAAAAGTCAAACTTTGTTTCTTTTTTTTTTTTCCTCTGCAGTTTTGANCAGATTCAGTATGTGTCCAAAAAGTCAAACTTTGTTTCTTTTTTTTTTTTCCTCTGCAGTTTTGAGGCATCAGAATTTCTCCCCACAGCCCATCCAGCTGTACTTCTGTATCTCATTCCCCGGTGCTTTTGCTGTCTTCCTGTCACCGTGTGACAGAGTGGGCATCCTGGGGTGACTTAAATGTTTAATGACGAAAGCCTGTGGCATGGAAGCCGCTACCCTCTGCCTCAATGTTCTTTTTGCTTACAGTAGAGTAGGACTGTGCTCAGAATGACATCGGGTCCCTGTCACTTCTCCTCCTTACCCTCTCACTTTGCAGACTGTTTAGTTCCCTGAGCTGCCACTCCCCATTTATCTTCATCATTCTCTCACTTCTGCCTCTTGGCATCTGTCTCGAAGCCTCCTGTTTCTCTCTCGTTTGCTCTCTGACTCTTTGTCTGTCCTTCTCTATCATCTGCTCTCTCTATCACCCTCTCTCCCTCCTTCTCTGAGTCTCTTTGTCTTGTTCCGTCTCTTCCTCGCATCATTTCTTATCCCTGGTAAATAAATATGAGCCAAAGTCACGTTACATGCCGGCTGCTGGAGAACACATTTCTCAATCAGCATGCTTACATTTCCCATAAGTCTAAAAGTGTCTCGTCCTGACCCCGACCTCTCCTCTCAATTCCATGACTCGGAACCTGGACTTGTATCCGACACCCACCTGCCTGTCCTAAAACAACAGGAAAGGAGCAAAAGAACCCCCTTAAAATTTCTCCTCCAGCAGAGGATCCATGTATTCAGGAAGTCTTTCTTTAACCACTATATCCACTTCCACTCAAATTCAAAGCCCACGCTCCAATACTTCATTGGCAAAGCTGGAACCTGCAGAACTCAAGCCATGTCAGACGGCGATTTTACTGACAAATAAAAATGCAAACAGGTTGCATATTTATTTAGTCACGTTCACCATTTCTGCACTTTTCAAATGTGACAAATATGACGACAGTGAAGGAAACATTTCTGTCCTATTATTTATGCCTCTCATGTCTTCCCACTCATTTCCTCCCTTCCTATTTTCCCATCCTCCACCTCACAGTTCCTGGTAGGAGTGTAGGAGAGGAGATGAGAGGAGGAGGCGTAACAGTCAGCAGAATAGGAATATGCAGTTTTCATATGCAGGTGTGTGGAGTTGTGGTCGCTGTACTGTCTTCTCTCTCTCTCTCTCTCTCTCTCTCTCTCTCTCTCTCTCTCTCTCTCACTATAACTGAGTGAGTCAGGTGTGCTCCGAGAAGTTGCTTAGCATTAATGTTATTTCCATGTGTGGAATATGTATTTCGTTGGGAGACTGACAGACAATGAATATGGTGACAATGTATGGCCGATGCTTTATTTTCTTTTAATAAACAGGCAGAGTCGTGAAACCCCAATTTACAGTCTGTCCGACTCCATCCGCAGCCTATTCATAGGCTAAAGCTAATAGCTAATAGCAACACCACCGACCACAAACATTACAACGTACTCAGACTAATGCTCGCTGTGGTTTGTGGCAGTTTTCTGCAAGGCGGGAAAGACTGGAGCTCATACGTTGAAACTTGGCTCATGATTTCAGGGTTCAGGTTAGGGGGAACATGGTATGCTGAAAATTTTAAACTTATTTTCTTTTCATTTTACAGAGTTTTATTCTCTCTCAACTTGTGTGTGTGTGTGTGTGTGCTGATCTTTGTGTCTGATCTGTTCTGTTTTCATGTTAGTCCCTGGCCTTACACCATCTTCCAGCGCGGGTTTGATCTGGTGATGGGAGAACAACCCTCTGATCGCATTTTCAGGTAAGAAGAACTTCGTTTTCTCTGACTAGATTTTACCCTGATGGGAATTCCTGTTACACACATACGTCTCTCTCTCTCTCTCTCTCTCTCTCTCTCTCTCTCTCTCTCTCTCTCTCTCTGTCTCTCTACCCCCTGGAGTCTAAAGCTATTTTTGCTATTTAATTTACGACCTGCATACATGTTCTGCTGACAATCCGCAAAATATACTACTTTAGCTGCACTTGTTTTTTTTTTTTTCCTACCTTCTATACTGTCATTGGTTTCAGGTATGCTATTCCAGTATGCTATAAAAATCAACTTGAAGAGACTTGAAATATGCTTGAGATATGTAATCTGTTACAGTGCACAACATGGGCAGGATTTATAAAGCTTAATGGGTCAGTAAGAGCAAGTATTGTCAAGCAACTGTGTTCCCTCATAACCAACATTTTTTTTGAATTTTTTAAATGATATTTCTTTATTTACAGTACATGTTGGGGAAGTAATTGATAAAACACACCCCCACGCTAAAATTAAGACCTGTTTCAATCTGGTGGCACATTTCAGCAATATGAAATTTGGGCGACATTTTAAACCTTATTTGCCCCACATGTGTTGGTGATCAATAACTTTGACTGATAAGCCCAATCAGCTGCACAAACTAGTGCAGTGCCTGTTCAGAGCAGCCTGGACTTTATGGTGTACGCCATTTTTCCCTTCATACAAAGCTAGAACTTCATAAATTCTTCCAACTCCGTTTCCCCTTGGTGTTCAACAACTAAGTATTGATGTGTAACTGTAGATAATATGACGTTAGCATAGTTTTGTTTGGTGGCTAATAACAGCAGCAGCATGGCTACTGTAGGTTAGCAATGATAGCTATCTTGGTTTGCTAACAATAGCATTATCTGCTGGTAGCTTTGTTAGCTATTGTTAGCTCCAGTACAACATAAAGTAGAGCTTCCAATATAGTGAAGCATAACTACTTTTTACCTGCACAGCTCCTCAAAACAACTTCAACTTCTCAAACAACTTCTGCACGTCCTGGTGAGCTAGCTTTGTTTGCTGTACGAGGTCGTGTTGAGACCGTAGCATGGACTGGAGCATATGCTGCCATGCCCAGAGTGTATCCTGCCACGTGGACTACTTTTTACCAGCACAGCTCAATTTAAGAACCACTCATCCGAACAACTTCACACATGATGCTGCACGTCCTTGTGTCCTGTGCAAAGAAGCTGCTGAATTTCAATTTCATACAGTGTTGGGTTCTAGAGATGTTGGTGCCACAGACAGACAGACAGAGATTATGTCTTTATAGTTAGATGGTAAATTTTGAGCTGATCTCACACACACACACACACACATAGAGTCTCTGAAAGTGTGGAGCTCTTAAGCTCTAAAGCAGAATTTGTTTCTTTTGCTTGTTTAACATGTCAATGTTGCTTTAAAACCAGATGAATCAGGATAAATTGTGGCCCTTTAAATATGAAGCAGCTGATTAACAC
Organism: Lucifuga dentata; assembly: GCA_014773175.1. Lineage (NCBI taxonomy): Eukaryota > Metazoa > Chordata > Actinopteri > Ophidiiformes > Bythitidae > Lucifuga > Lucifuga dentata. The sequence continues at coordinate 46,161 of VXCM01003565.1, forward strand.
ACTGATCTTCTTTGGCTTTTACCTGTGATGCACCTGACCACAACACTACCTTAATGTGACACGGTGCTCTGATTATCGTAAGAGAAGCTTTATGAATCTTTAATTATGACAGTGCTTTTTTAGTGTGATGCTGTGCAGTTATCATGATTTTTATGGATCATGCCTTTTGTCTATTAAACATATAAATGACTGGTATGGTCCTTTAAGGAGCTACTTGACGAGGCGTCACCCCATTGCCATGAAATCTGCACCACTGTCACCTGAATCAAGGCAGATTACGGTAGAAAATGCAGCGACTGTCTATCAAGTCCATTGCTATTTTTGTATGCCAGGATGCGTGCCATTACAGCATCATGGAAAATCACAGACATGGTCCTTTAACATTGATTTGTCCTTAAACTGCTCCCGCACAGCAATCCATCCTCATTTAAATGTTTCAGGCTCTGCTTTCGGCTTCGCCAGACAACTGAGTGGACTTCAGGCGTCAGGAAAGCGGGCCTCAAGCAGCAGCGAGCGCGAGGAAAGCCGGCCGTCGTTATGTTTGCTCGAGCAGAGATTAACTTTAAGCACGGAGGCAAACGAGGCAAATGAGGCAATTAGAATCACGGCGGCGTGGAGAAGAAAAACAAAACAAACTCGAATAATAGTTGCACATGTAATTCCACCCTGTTGTGGAGGATAAATGAAGGGAGTCGCCAGGAATTACTCTGAGGACCGCCGACATGTTTTCCACTTGACAACTGTTTCCTCGCAGGGACTCTTTGGTGTTTTCCACCTCCGTGTCCTCTGAGGATGAACCAGACAAGTCATACAGTAACACGCTGGTCCCCAGTTGTCCATTATAAAGGAGCTGCTCATTAAGGCTGCTAATTTTTTGTCCTACGGTTTCCCAAACTCGTCATCCTGCATCACAGGGAGTTCATCGCTCCTCCGCAGACGATTTGGAGGAAAAGACCTATGGGAGCGGCGGCCTACCTTCCTGAGAAACAACACAGAGCTGCGACTGATTTATAGACTTTCCACCTTATAATAACACATGATAATTCAGTGTTTTACAGTAAATGAAAGAACAAAAAAAGAAAAACGTAATTGGGTTACATGAAATCAAGTGTTTCTTTTAATCGGCGGTTTAATCCATCTATTCTTAAAGCTCTTTCCTCGTGCTAACTTAGTGTTTTATTAAATGCAAATGGAGCAACGCAAATATGAAAATGTGTTCGTTTAGCATAAAATTGTTAACCATTTAATCAACAGGTTCCCCTTTTGTGCTACAAGCATATGCATAATGTATCCGTGCTAATATTGCATTTGATCTTTATCACGGCGCAGCGTTTAGCAGAATGTAGAAAGTCTTACATTTCATCTGCAGGGTGTTTAAGGATTGATGAGATTCACAAATAAAGAATGTCGGTTTTTGTTCAGACATCTGTTGTTTACAGATTTATAAGCTGTTTTCTGCCAGGAGGAGAATGGTTTTGGTCCTTTTGTCAGGGTTTCTTTTTTTTGTTGTTGTTTTTTGTTATCTGATATGCATCGCTCTCGCTGTCCTTCAGTTTTCCAGAAAAGATAACTTTAGTCAGAGTTAAATAAATATCTCTGATTCAGCTTTCCAACTTTGCATCAAATCACTTTGCTGTCAAAACAGACATTTGCAAAGTGCTTTTCCTGTAGGACAGATATTATTTGGAGACACCGTGATTGAACAAATACTCCCCTGCATCCCTGCTTGCTGGGGGATATTTTAATGATGATTTTGAAGGATGGTCCAGGATATGTGTGTTTTATTTGTTAATTTTTCTTTCTTTCTTTTTTTTTTTTATTGTAAGTCTGTTTTGGATTTGTTTTTTCCTATCATGTATCATGTTTTTAATCTTTTTATATTTCAGGCTGCGGATGAAAATGGGTCAACCTTGGCGACATCTGGCATATTTACATTTTGAATGTTTGTTAATGTGCGTTGTCCCAATTTAAATAAATAAATTAAAAGTTAAAAAAAAAAAAAAACTAACAAAGAAAGCCTGTGTTATACTGGAAGTTACCGGTTATATTTCAGGAATTGTCACACAGCTGAAACGCTATATATGATAAACATCACACATATAGAGCTTGTTAGAAAAACTTTCTTCACAAGTCAAATTTATTTGTGTAGAACAATAACACATTCTATATTCTACTCTCTCTCTCTCTCTCTCTCTCTCACTCTCTCTCTTTCTCTCTCTCTCTGCCTGTTTTTTTTCCTATGAGCTATTTTATTCTCCTTCTTAGATTTGTATTACTTTATATGCATTTCTTCTTGTTTGCTGTTTTATCTCTCCTCTATTTCTCTCCTCTCCTCTTCTCTCTCTTACTCTCTCTCTCTCTCTGCCTCCTTTTTTCTATGAGCTATTTTATTATGTTTCTTATACTTACATTGTTTTATATTTATATGGTCTTTTTTTTGCCATTTTATATCTCTCATATATGTTTTAATATTTCATTGTTTTCCTATTGCACTCCCAGCCTTTCAAGGTTTCTTTAATTTTTTTCTTATGTAATAAGTTTTTTTTTTTTTAAGGGAGTTTTTTCTTGTCTCCATAGAGAGCTTGGAATCGGTCAGAAACCGTTAAAGGACCATACCATTCATTTTGCATGTTTGAGCCTAATATATTCAATTTTCAAACACTTAACGTTACTGACAAAGCATAAAGCAAAGCCTCTCAAAGCATACTACTGGAAAGGTGAATTAAAAATGATTTTTCTACCTTCCAGACCTCCATTGGTTTCAGTTCATTCTGCTATTAAAATCAACTTGTTGATACTNTTTTTTTTTTTTTTTTTTTTAGAAGTTGCATAATTTTAGCATTTAAGCTCAATGAAAAGCATGGAGTGAATGTATGTCTCCACCGGGGAACAAAAGAAGACCTGTGTTTATTTTTACTAGTTAAAATTTAAATGATCATGACTTCATAAGGCTGTGTAACTATTAGCAGGTGAAACATGGATTTTTAAGGTGGGTGTATCACTTGAATATTTGATTTTGAAAGATTAAGAGATTTCACAAAATATCAGGAAAGTTGAAATACGGTTTTATTCTTTGGGAAATGATTGTCAGTACTAGTGTGTGTGTAAAAATTGGATATATTAGGCTCAAACATGCAAAATGGCCGGTATGGTCCTTTAATACATGGGCCTGTAAAGCCCTTTGAACCATCATGTTTGATATTGGGCTACAAATACTATAAATTTGACTTATCTTGACTATATTTTAAAGGCCCAATCTCTCTGTGAAGACGAGGAAAAACTTGCTAAAAAATCTTGTATAAAAAAAACAGAATAATTGTCTCATGCCTCCTTCTTGTCATAGATTCACATACACTTTGGGAGAAGGAATGTGGCTGCCATTGAGCAAGAGTTTCGTCATCCCCCCCGCCGAGCTCGCCATCAACCCCTCAGCCAAGTGCAAGACGGATATGACGGTCATGGAGGATGCGGTGGATGNCTCGCCATCAACCCCTCAGCCAAGTGCAAGACGGATATGACGGTCATGGAGGATGCGGTGGATGTACGGTGAGAAATGATATTTACATGCACCGATGACTTTTTGGAGAAATGATAAAAGGAGAAGTGAAGAAATTAAAAAAAGATGTGAATTTTGCTGACTGCTGCATTAAACTTCTTAATACCTCCAGTTTTTTTTTTTTTTTTTTNGTTTTTTTTTTTTTTTTTTAGTTAAAAACTGATAAAGCTTCCAACCACAAAAAACAGTTATTGGCTCTATGATGAACGTTTTTCATGAGCAAAACATTTTTTCCAGCAGTCATCACCTGGAATGTAACCGCCAGCTCTCTGGTCGTGTTTATTCTTATTTAATCAGCATTTCAGCATTTCTCTTTTATTTAATATGGTGGCGGCGAGTCTTAAGAGCCCCTGTGAGATTAATGCAGAACTTAGCAATCATGATTCAGACCGTAATAAAACTCCCAAGATCTGGCACAAAATCAATTATAAAAAAGCCCAAAAAAAAAAGCCAAAAAAAAAAAAAANAAAAAAAAAAAAAGAAAAGAATTAGGTAATGATTTGAACCCGTAAAAACAGATTTGAATTGTTAAATGGTTCATAACTCCTCCAAAGCAAATCTGCTGTACGTGCGGCGACAGACGTGCTCCAAAGAATGAAACATGAATCACTGACAGTAATAATACAATACAATTATTCAAAGGAGATTTTTTTTTTGTTTTTGCTTACGGGCTGCAATATGATATATCAGGCATGAGATAATTACTCCACAAATACTGTCCAGATTGCCAAAAAAACTGGTATGTTTGGTATATTTATAGTCGATCATCCTCAGAGAAATATTCCATTTGCTTCTGGAGACTCTTTCATCTATTGACACATTTTATCAAGTCAATAATTAGATCCAGGTATCTTCATAATTGCCAGATTTCCATTAAATTAGCTGCTGATCCTCATTCATAATCCCCAGAATATGAATACTGATGTTTTAATGGCTTCTTGGCATTTATTTGTGTTACTATAAGGACCAAAATCTCACCATTCACACAAAGAAATATCCAAATCTAGACCATGGTTCTCAATCTCAGTCCTCCAGTATGAGGGCAGCATCTTTCCCACCTCAGCTGACTCCATCCATCTCCACCTCATCAACCAAATCAGGTGTGTTTACTTTATCAAAAGCTGGTGCTGCCCAGATTTTGATTGGCCAAACACACCTAATAAGACCATGACCATGTGTCCACTATAAGAAAAACACTGAAGAATGATATTCATAGAATTAAAAAAAAAAAAAAAAAAAAAAAAAAAAACAACTATGGAAAATAACCATTGCTGTCCATCTCAGATTTGCAAAGATTGCCTGGTTGTTCCGTGATGGCTTCAGGATGATATTCTATAAAGGCATTAGGAAAAGATTGAACTTTCTGGCAGAAATGCAACAACATTTTGAGGGTAATTCATAAAAAAAAAAAAAAAAAAAANAAAAAAAAAAAAAAAAAAAATCACATTAACTACAAAGCATCACGATGAATAAGCATCATCATTACTGAATTTCATCAATACATTTTTCAGGACAATGTCAGAGAGTCGTGATCTGTCACCGTAAAGGACCATACCGGTGACTGTGCATGTTTGAGCCCAATATACAGTATATACAATCCATATTTATGTTAAGCTACTGACAACCATTTTCCAAAATATGCTACTTTAATAGTAAATTTTAGAATTGTTTTCCTACCTTCCAGTCTGCCTTTCAGTTCATTCAGTATGCTATAAAATAACTTGTAGATATTTGAAACACGCTTGATGTACATAATCCATCACAGCGAACAACATGTCTATTAGGTTTTTTTTTGTTTGTTTTTTTTGTTTTTTTTTTGGTCAAAGTAACTTTATTTAACCGATTCAACACAGAGCTGCACGGACGACAATGTTTGCCACCGCCAGGAAATATAGTCCCAGGAGAAGACGGCTTTCACCAAGAAATTAAAATGACTAATGATTAAAATTAAAATGTTTCTTTTATTTATTTATTAATTACAGGGAACAGGGACAGTGTACATTAATAAACATTTCTGTAAATGTACCAGAATTAGCCAAAGGCTAATTTTCATCTGTAGTCCCTGGCCAGATGTTAAAAGTAACCTGTTAAAAAAAGCAAACAAAAACAAACAAACAGCAACAACACAACAAAAAAATCATAATAATTCTAAACACATTACAAACACAAATAGAAAAAAACCCAACAACTGAAATTAGTTAAACAAATTAAAATGATATTAGTCCATAATAATTCATGCAAACAATTACAAGACCAGAAAGTTAATACAAAAAGTTAAAAAGTGTTAAGTTAAAAAAAAAAAAAATACATAAAGAGCAAAACATACCACACTACAGTTGTGCATAAGTGTTAGAAGGCAAAACGCTGAATTTTAAGGTGGGTGTATCACCTGAATATTTGATTTTGAAAGATGAGGGGATTTGACAAAATAACAGGAAGACTAAAATACGGTTTGATGTTTTGAAAATTGGTCATCAGTAACATAACATGTATGCAGGTTGTATATATTGCGCTCCAACATGCATGATCGGTCCTTTAAGTGACAGTGGTGGAGGAGGAGGATGTGGTAATTATGGTGCTAATATATGCTAAACACTTTCACAGCTTCATTGTTGTAAAACTAAAGTTTCCTGAAGTATTTCCTCTGTTCGATTTTTCCCCTCAAACATTTTTACATATATTTCCTTGCTGTGCACATGTGTTACGCTGCCATATTAATCAATAAAGCCCATTGATCGTTGTGAAATCGTATCTTACCGTTAAATATTCATAAGTGGTGGTAATTATAATCCACTTTACAAGAGCAGAAACATTACGATGATAAATACAATGCAATCATACATGGTAAATAATTATATTGATGCTAAGTAATGGCAGAAAGAGAAAATACTGTATAATAAAAATAATTCCACTATGTAATCATGATAAACAATGCCATGTGTGAATTTTATGCTAATTGTTTACACATGAATGATAGGAAGCAGCACAGAGAGGGGTTAGGTTTTTCTATAATTAGTGTATCTAATAAAAAAAAAAACACTGAATACCTATGAATCAGCAATCCATTAACATCAGGAGGTATTGCTGTTTAGAGAAATGAAGAAACATTTCTTCAATTTCTGCATTCATTTCTCATCAGTTATGAGCTGATCTTCACCGGAAGTCACAATAACAGGGAAACACGGACAAGCTATTTTTCTTTTCATGATTTTATTGCACATATTTTTTAATCATTGACATTTAGGGCTGGTGAAAAAGTCGATTAACCTGTGCAATTAATAACTGGTAGTAGAAGCTCTTAGTAGCAGAGAAACATCCACCAAATGTGTAGCTGTTGATCAACTTCCAACACAGACAGAAAGAACTGCTACTGGGTTGAGGTCTGGACTCTCATTTGGTCATTCCAAAAAATGAATTGTCTTCTTTTTAAATTATTTTGTTGTTATTACATTTAAGGTGTTTTGGCTCTTTGTCTTTTAGCATCACCTAATTCATACTGTATTAAAGGTCGATACTGGTGATATTGCATATTTGAGACCATATATGCACCGATCAGCCACAACATTAAAACCACCTGCCTAATATGGTGTAGGTCCCCTCATGTCGTCAAAACAGCTCTGACGTGGAGGCATGGACTCCACAGACCTCTGCAGGTTCCTGTGGCACCAA